>PVJI01020893.1:0-28121 GCA_004026765.1 Micronycteris hirsuta | reverse complement strand
GCCATTCCATTCTAAATGATAGCTTTGTTGGATAGAGTCATCTAGGTTGTAGGTCCTTGCTTTTCATACTTTGAATACTTATTTATAGCCACTTCTTGCCCGTAGGTTTCTTTTGAGAAATCATCTGATAGTTTTATGGGGACTCCTTTGTAGGTAACTCTCTGCTTTTCTCTTGCTGCTTTTAAGATTATCTCTTTATCTTTAACCTTTGGCATTTTATTCTATTTTATTTTATTTTAACCGGGCTCTGAAATCATGATTTTTATTTTTTATTTTTTTTCTTTTAACTATATTTTATTGATTATGCTGTTACAGTTGTCCCACTTTCCCCCCCTTCTTGCCATCCACCCCCTTACCCCCCTTTCCCCTCCCTTTAGTTTTGTCCATAGGTCATACACATAAGTCCTTCTGCTCCTGCACTTCCTATGCTATTCTAACCTCCCCCTGTCTGTTGTCTACCTCCCATTTATGCTACTTGTTCTGTGCCCCATTCCCACCCTCTCCCCCTACCACTCCCCTGTTGATATTCCTCCATACCTCATATAACTCCCTTCAACATTTCATACAATAAGGGCTGGGTGGTGATGAACTTCTTGAACTTGACCTTGTCTGAGAAGCACTTTATCTGCCCTTCCATTCTAAATCATAGCTTTGCTGGATAGAGTATTCTTGGATGTAGGTCCTTGCCTTTCATGACTTGGAATACTTCTCTCCATCCCCTTCTTGCCTGTAAGGTCTCTTTTGAGAAATCAGCTGACAGTCTTATGGGCATTCCTTTGTAGGTAACTGTCTCCTTTCCTCTTGCTGCTCCCAGGATCCTTTCCTTATTTTTGATCTTGGGTAATGTCATTATGATGTGTCTTGGTGTGTTCCTCTTTAGGTCCAACTTCTTTGGGACTCTCTGAGCTTCCTGGACTACCCGAAAGTCTATTTCCTTCACCAGCTTCGGGAAATTCTCCATCATTATGTGTTCAAATAAGTTTTCAATTCCTTGGATTTCTTCTTCTCCTTCTGGCAGCCCTACGATCCATATGTTGGGACGTTTACAGATGTCCTGGAGGTTTCTGAGCCCCTCCTCCATTTTTGAATTCTTGTTTCTTCATTCTTTTCTGGTTGGATGTTTTTTTCTTTCTGCTGGTCCACTCCATTGATTTGAGTCCCAGTTTCCTTCTTATCTCTATTGGTTCCCTGCAGATCTCTCCTCATTTGTTCAAGCAATTTTGTTAATTTTTCGTCGAATTCTGTTAGCATCCTTATTGCTAGGGTTTTAAACTGTGCATCTGATAGGTTGGCTATCTCTTGGTTGGTTAGTTCTGGAGCTTTGATCTGTTCCTTTCTTTGGGCCATTTTTTTTCCCCTCGGTGAGCCTGTTACTGTAAGGAGGGGGGAGCCTTGGGGTTCCCCGGGGCAGGGAAACTCGCGGTAGTTGTGCTGTGGTATATCCTGTGGGGGCGGGACCTGAGGGCCCAATGGCACCTCCCACAAGCAATTTGAGCCCCTTTGCGCTGGGTCCGGGGGTCGCTCCGGGGTTGGTGGACGGGCTGCACAGCTCCAATCCCCCGCAGGTCTCCCCAGCGAACTCTCCTGTGAGGCTGGGAGTTCCTCCCGCCACCAACTCCACCCCCACAGGTGCTCTCAATCTGCGCTGATGGGTCGTGCCCTGTTTTCTCTCCCAGTCTGTCTGCCCGTGAATTCGGACCTGCCCGGTCCACCAGTCTTGGCCCCGCTGGGTCCAGATGAGCCGGGTGCTGGCCGCGCTTCAGTCAGGCCACCCGTCTGGGTGTGCTGGAGCCCCGTGGGAACCACCCCTCCAACCTAGGCCCTGCCGTCTGCTCACCAGGTCGCTGTGGGGTCGCCGAGCACTCTCCGTCTGCCCTGCTCCTCCTGGCTCACCAGACTGGATGAATGTATCTTCTTTAATTCCTTGGTTGTCGGACTTCCTCTCAATTCGATTTTCTGTCAGATCTGGCTGTTTTTGGTTGTGTAGATTTCTGATTTTTTTCCTTGTTTGGTTGTGCAAGGCGGTACGGTGCATTCACCTATGTCACCATCTTAGGAAGTCCTAACCTTTGGCATTTTAATTGTGGTGTGCCTTGGTGTGGTTCTCTTTGAGTCCAACTTGTTTGGAAGCCTCTGTGCTTCCCAGACTTGTATGTCTATTTCCTTCACCAAATTCGGGAAGTTTTCTTTCATTATTTTTTCAAATAAGTTTTCAATTTCTTGCTCTTTCTCTTCTCCTTCTGACACCTCTTTGATTTGGATGGTGGTATGTTTAAAGTTGTCCCAGAGGTTCCTAAGTCTATCCTATTTTTTTTATTTGTTTTCCTTCCTGCTCTTCTGATTGAATGTTTTTTCCTTCCTTGTGTTCCAAATCATTGGTTTGATTCTCAATGTCATCCTCTCCACTGTTGATTCCCTGTAGATTTTTCTTTATTTTACTTAGTGTAGTCTTCATTTATTCACTTATGTTTTTGCCATACTCAATGAGTTCTCTGAGCATTCTGATAGCCAGTGTTTTGATCTCTGCATCTGATAGGCTGGTTATCTCCATTTTGTTTTGTTCTTTGTCTGGGTTTTATTCTGTTCTTTCATTTGGGCCATATTTTTTGTCTCCTCAATTCAGCAGCCTCTTTATGTTTGTTTTTGTGTATTAGGTAGAGATTCTTTGACTCCCAGTAAAAGAAACCTGTAAATTGTGTGGGGCAGAGCCTTAGGTAATTGCCAGGGTGGAGCAGATCATTTTATGGCTCTGTGTGGAGAGAGGGCTCAGAGAGGGGACAATGCCACTGCCTGTCTTTTGGAGGCCTGCCTGGCACTTGCCCCATTTCCAGTCACTTCATCCACTTCTAGTATACAACTGGCACCCTTCTAGCTGCTGCCCCAGTGGTGTGCTCCAGAGTGGGTAGGTTTGTATACATTTTAAGTCCATGTGGGCCCTTTAAATGAACTGTTCTGAAAATCAAGCAGTTTCTTCCACCACCCCAACTCCTACTGATTTTTACAGCCAGAAGTTTTGGGGATTTATCTTCTCGGTGCAGGAACCCTGGGCTATGCATTCTGGCCTGCAGCTGGGACCACTCATTCTGCTGCCACTGTCACTGCTACCTCTCTACACTACACCAACTCTCCATTCATCTCTGTGACTCTTCCCATCTCTGCAACTCCACCCCTCCTACCCTTCTGGTTGAATGTGGCTTCTTTAAATCCTTGGTTGTCAGACTTCCATACAGCTTGGTTTTCTGACAGTTCTGGTTATTTTTTGTTTTGAGAAATAGTTGTAATTCTCTGTGTGGTTGCACTAGGAGGTGAAGCATGCATACCTGTGCCTCCATCTTAATTGGAAGTTTAAGTTAAGGATCTTGAATGGGAAGATTATCCTAGATTATTTGAGTGGACCTGACCTAATCATAAGGGGCCTTGTAAGAGGAAGGCAGCACCTTATACAACACCTGGTAAATAGCACAGCCCTGACCAATGGTAGTTGAGATCATTCCACCCCTGCCCATTCCACTATAGAAGCTCAGAAACAACAGAGATCACTGTAGGCCAAGCTGGTGCGGGTGGTGTGTTTCTTGGACCAGATGAAATTTGAATTGTGCTTTGGAGGGTGGCAAAACTATGAGTAGGTGGAAAGAGAGCTATTACATATCTCAGAAAGGACCAAAGGAACCCTGGCTGGTGTGGCTCAGTGGATTGAGTGCCAGCCTGTGAACCAAAGGGTCATTGGTTCGATTCTCAGCCTAGGGCACATGCCTGGGCTGCTGGCCAGGTCCCCAGTATGGCTCTCATGAAAGGCAACCACACATTGATATTTCTCTCCCTCTCTTTCTCTCTCCCTTCCCCTCTCCCTAAAAATAAATAAATAAAATCTTTTTTTTTAAAGGAAAGACCAAAGGATGGAGGAGGTCATGAAAATAGTAATGAGTAGGCTTGGCCAGGGATGATAGATGACCTAGTCTCTAGAGCAGAGCTCTGTGTTGAGGGATGGTGGATGAGAAAGTTCAAAAGACAGGTTTGGAGGACCTTAGATGCCAGGCAAAAAATGTCTGACTTTATTCTATGATTAATAGGGGGACTCTGATGGTTTTGAACTTTTGATCAATAATGGTGACAACAACAATTTATTAATTTATTTCTAGTTCATCTGAACAAAACATGATGAAACTGAATGAAATTAAAATGAGTAAGTTAATAAAACAGTGTATATAGAATGTTGTATGTAATCTTGAGCTAGACTGGACCTGCTGTAGGGTTGAGGATGGATCACAGTGACAACTCAGATAGGGCTAAAATTACTTTCACTTTGTTTTGATATAGAACCAAGAAACAAGCAATGCAAAGAATACACCAACATCAAGGACCCACAGAGGTGCACCACAGCAAGAGTAAAGGATGATGGGATAGTGGAGGACATGTCAGCACTCAGGGCAGTGGAGTGCTGGTAAATGTTTAACAACTGGCCTACTGAGAAAATAAAACCCTTTATTTGTAGTATTTGCCAATTTTGTGGTGTAAATATTCCCATCATGGCTGATTTCATGAGGCATTTTCACCCATTAGGGTATGTCACTGAAAACAGCTAGAAAGAGATGTGTACATGTGGCTCTGGTGAGTTTATAAGAGTCCACTTGAGCACATCACTGCCAAGAATCCTTTCTTATCATAAAAATAAATTCTTGGCATGCTGCAGTGCACGTACCAATGTTTTATGTCTTGCTGTGCCTTTGGGCTTCCTTAAGTTTTAATTTAACAGGATTGGCAATAGTCTGACACAATAATATCCCAATTATGTAAAACAATATGCAGATGAATTAAAAAATGGCCAGGCACATGCAGTGTCCATAAGGAGAATACAGACCTGTTGCCTAGAAAATTCCCACTTTTTTCTGTATTTTAGACTAGAGTAAAACTTTTCTCCTGCACCTTACTGTCACCACCATCTCCAGTAAATTCAGCAGCAAGCATTTCTTTAATTCATTTCTGTACCCAAGCCAAGACAGTTCAGTAATATATGATTTGATGAAAGCAAATTCTATGAAGTGTTGGGAACAGCAAATAAGAGATGGGAGTTGGAATGATATCTTCTTCAGATAGTTGAGGACCCTGATAAGGACCATACCACCACATAGAGATAGGCTAGGGAAGCACAAAATCACTGTATACTACAATATTTCAGTCCATACACTAGGAACTGGGGTGTCACAGATGAGAAAGACACGGTGCATGTCCTGGAGGGCTTTACATTCTGGTTGGGGAGAGATATGTAAAGCATTTAGTGCATTAAAGTGTTGCATGGGACATGTGAACAGGTTTAAGGAGGGTGTGGTTCATTATCCCCTGGGTGTGTTGGGGAAGATGTAGGAGCCAGGAAATGTTTTATAAGTAAGAAATATTTAGGATGGTTAGTTACTTTGGTGATGTTGTAGTGGATGTGTAGGAAGTAAAGATTCTAGGGGAACATAAAAGTTTGGAGGTGTTCCAGAGGGGAAATATAAAGATTGGTTGGATACTGAAGTCTGTTTCTGGCCCACATGAAACTGGAAAAACCAATACTACATTGTTCAAGACTCTTAGGGGTGTAAATGACAGAGTCCAAATCTGTAGAGTTTGAGGGGAGAGGAAGGACTTACTAGTTTGCTGAATCAAGAATGTGTGGATCGGTCCTGGCTGGTATAGCTCAGTGGATTCGGTGTGGGCTGCGAACCAAAGGGTTGCCAATTTGGTTCCCAGTCAGGGCACATGTCTAGATTGCAGGCCAGGTCCTCAGTGGGGGGCCAAGTGAAAGGCAACCACACATTGATGTTTCTCTCCCTCTCTTTCTCCCTCCCTTCCTCTCTCTCTAAAAAAAAGAATGTTCGTATCACTCTGGTTGGTGTGGTTCAGTGGATTGAGTGAAGGTCTGCAAACATGCACATCAATGTTTCTCTCCTTCTCTTTCTCCCACATCCCCCAACACACTATCAATAAATAAAATTCTTTTTAAAAATAAAAAAAAGATAATGCGTTGATCAGTCAAACCATAAGAAGATCAGGGTGCAGCTGGTCCTTAGGAAAACTGGGGTCTCAGACATCATCATTGTGGCCTGTTTTTCTATATGGGTTGATTTTCTTTCCCTGGGAATTGGCTTTCTCCACATGGTAGAAAACATGAGCCTTTGTTAATTCCTAGGTTTTTCATTTTAAAACCCCTGGTACTCAAATTAGACTATTTTTCTGCTACTTTGAAAAATTCTGGAGAAGAGCTTTGGTTTAGGTTAAGGATCAATCAACAGAAGCCAGAGTGGGGATGAGGGTCAAGAAGAAACATGGAAGCTGCCAGGATAGCCCTTTGGTTGAGGAGAAAGGCTATTCCAAGACATTGGTTTCTGGGTAGACAATTCTAGATACCTGTTTCACTTATTAAATGCTTCTTATACACCTGTCTCAGGTTTAGGATCTGAGGATGTGAGACAGTACTCAATCTTCCCTTCCAGGGATGTAATGAAAAAGAAAAACCATGAATTCCTGGGCAAGCTGAATTACAGTTCTCAGGAGTTCTCTCTCCTTAGTGCTTTCATCTAACATTTGGGGCAGAATCTTCCAGTAAGAGTCACGTGGTATCCATTTGGTTCTTTGAGCATCTCTGAGGTCTTTGAGTGCTTCATTTGGATTGTGAGGGCTGAACTGTCTCTCCTACAAGGAACAGTTCATATTCTATGTTTTTGTACTTGGTTCTACAGGTGTCCTGTGGGAGTCTCTTGCTTAAACTAGGAAGGTAAGAAAACATATCACCATCATCATATTGCCAACAGCCCTCTAATGTTTTTTTTTCAAGGGCCAAGATTTTTTCCAGTGATAATAAGCACCAGGGACCTTGTTATGCAGGAGACACCAGAGGGTATATGGACGTGTAGCTTGGATCATTAGCTGGGCCTTTAGGGAGTATTCTCCATCCCTGGCGAGTGAGAAACTACAGTAATTATAACTCAGCATAGATTTCAAGGGGCAGATTGCCAATCATATCAGAATAGAGAATCTGCACTTAACCCCTTAGATTAGCTGCTTGGATCAGAGGCCGAGAATGTTGAATCACTCCTTAGGGTCTTATAAACACACTGATCCAGAAGCTAGGAGTTTGAAAATCCTCAGAGATTTGTTTTCAATTGGAAACAGTCCAAATAATAATTATAGGTATCCTTTACATGCATACAGTACTTAGTAATTTACTAGATCCAATATGCTATTATTTCATGTAATCCTCACAAAAATCCTATCAAGTAAGCAGCACTAATATTATTTCATAAACGAAGCAACTGGAACTCTGTGAGTTTAAATAGTTGCCAAAGGCCAAGTCTCATTTTATTTATTTTATTTTTTTATTAAATATTTTTGAATTTTATTGTTGTTCAAGTACAGTTTTCTGCCTTTCCCCTCACCACCCCCCACCACCCCAGCCATCCTCGCCTCCCTCCCCTGTTTCAATCCCCCCTTGCTTTTGTCCATGTGTACTTTATAGTTGTTCCTGTAAACCCTTCACTCTTTTCCCCCTATTATCCTCTCCCCTATCCCCTCTGGTTACTGTCAGTTTGTTCTTAATTTCGATGTCTTTGGTTATATTTTGTTTGCTCATTTGTTTTGTTGATCTAGTTCTGATTAAAGGTGAGATTATACGGTATTTGTCTTTCACCACCTGGATTATTTCACTTAGCTCTCTGCTTCCATCCATGCTGTTACAAAGGGTAGGAGCTCTTTCTTTTACTCTGCTGTGTAAAATTCCATTGTGTAAATATACCATAGTTTTTTGATCCATTCATTTACTGATGGGCACTTAGTTTGCTTCCAGCACTTGGCTATTATACATTGTGCTGCTATGAACATTGGGGTACATAGGTTCTTTTGGTTTGGAGTTTCAGGGTTCTTAGGGTATAATCCCAGCAGTGGAATTGCTGAGTCAAAAGGCAGTCCCATTTTTAGTTTTCTGTGGAAATTCCATGGTTTTCCATAGTGGTTGCACCAGTCTGCAGTCCCACCAACAGTGCACTAGGGTTCCATTTTCTCCATGACCTCTCCAACACTTGCTGTTTGTTGATTTGTTTATGATGGCCTTTCTGACTGTTGTGAGGTGGTATCTCATTGTGGTTTTAATTTGCATCTCTCTGATGGCTAGTGATACTGAGCATCTTTTCATATGTCTCTGGATCCTCTGTATGTCCACCTTGAAGTGTCTTTTCAAGTCCTTTGCCCATTGTTTAATTGGGTTGTTTGACTTCTTAGAGTGGAGTCATGTGACTTCTTTATATATTTTGGAGATCAAACTCTTATCACTGACAAATATGTTTTCCCATACGGTTGGTTCTCTTTTCATTTTGATGCTGTTTAGCTGTGCAGAAACTTTTTATTTTGATGAGATCTCATTTGTTTATTCTTTCCTTTATGTCTTGTTCTCTATGGGACATATTAGTGAAAATATTGCTGTGTGGACTATCTGAGATTTTCCCTCCTATATTCTCCTGAGGTACTTTTATGGTGTCACAACTTATATTTAAATCTTTTATCCACCTTGAATTTTTTTTTGTGTGTGTAGTGTAAGCTGGTGATCAAGTTTCATTTTTTTGCATATAGCTGTCCAGCTCTCCCAACACCATTTGTTGAAGAAGTAATTTTTACTCCATTTTATGGTACTGCCTCCTTTGTCAAATATTAATTGACCATAGAGACTTGGTTTTATTTGTGGGCTGTCTGTTCTGTTCCATTGGTCTATGTGCCTGTTCTTATGCCAGTACCAAGCTGTTTTGATCACAGTGGCCTTGTAATACAGTTTGATATCAGGTATTATGATCCCTCCTACTTTGCTCTTCTTTCTCAAAAATTGCTGCAGCTATTTGGGGTCATTTATAGGTCCATATAAATTTTTGAAGCATTTGATCTATATCCGTAAAATATGCCATTAGTACTTTAATAGGTATTGCATTAAACCTATAAATTGCTTTGGGTAGTATGGACATTTTGAGGATGTTGATTCTTCCAACATCACGGTATATGAACTGTGCACATGATATATGTTTCCATTTGTGTCTTCCTTAATTTCTTTCTTTGGTGTTGTGTAGTTTTCTGAGTATAGGTCTTTTACCTCCTTGGTTAGGTTTACCCCTAGGTAGATTCTTTTTCTTGTTGCTATAGCAAATGGGTTTTTCCCCCTGATTTCTGTTTCTGATATTTCATTGTTGGTGTACAAAAATGCCTTTGATTTCTGAATATTTTTATCCCACTGTTTTGCCAAATTCATTTCTTAGGTCAACCAGTTTTTTGGTGGAGTCTATAGGATTTTCTATGTACACTATCATGTCATCTGCAAACAATAACAGTTTTGTTTCCTCTTTTCCAATTTGATTGCCTTCTATTTCCTTTTCTTGTCTGATTGCTGTGGCTAGGGCTTCTAATACTATGTTGAATAGGAGTGGTGAAAGAGGACAACCTTGTTTTGTTCTTGATCTTACTGAGAAAGCTTTTTGTTTTTGCCCATTCAGTATGATGTTGACTGTAGATCTGTCATATATGGCCTTTATTATGTTGAGAATGCTCTCTCTATTCCCACTTTGCTGAATGTTTTTTTTATTTATTTTTTACTTTATTGTTATTCAATTACAGTTGTCTGCAAACTCTCCCCTCCCCTCCCCCTCCAATCCCACCTCCCTTCCCTGTCTCCCTCTCCACCCTTGGTTCTGTCCATGTGTCCTCTATAGTGGTTCCTGAAGACCCTTCTCCCCATTGTCCCCTCCCCCCTGCTGAATGTTTTAATCATAAATGGATACTGTACCTTATCAAATGCTTTTTCCGCATCTATTGATATGATCATGTGATTTTGTACTTTCCTTTTGTTTACCTGATGTACTAAGTATATTGGTTTGTGAATATTGTACCATCCTTGCATCCCTTGGATGAATCCCACTTGGTCATGGTGTATAATCTTCTTAATATATTGCTGGACATGGTTTGCCAATATTTTGTTGAGGATTTTAGCATCTATGTTCGTCAGTGATATTGGCCCAAAGTTTTCTTTCTTTGCTGTATCTTTATCTTGTTTTGGGATTAGGGTGATGCATAAAAAGAGTTTGGGTGTCTTCCATCATTTTGGATTTTTTGGAATAGTCTGTGAAGGATAGGGGTTAGCTCTTCCTTAAATGCTTTGTAGAATTTTCCTGTGAAACTGTCCGGTCCAGGGCTTTTTTGTGTTGGGAGTTTTCTGATTACTGCTTTAATTTCATCAGCTGTTATTGCTCTGTTCAGCCTTTGGCTTCTTCTTTGAGTTTTGGACGGTTATATTTTTTTAGAAACTTGTCCATTTCACCTAGGTTTTCAAATTTCTTGGCATATAGTTCTTTGTAGTAAATTTTAACAACACTTTTTATTTCTGTGGTATCAGTTGTAATCTCTCCTCTTTCATTCCTGATTGTGTTTATTTGGGTCCTCTCTCTTTTTTTCTTGAGGAGTCTGCTTAAAGGATTGTTGATTTTGCTTATCTTTTCAAAGAACCAGCTTCTGGATTTATTGATCCCTAAAATTGTCCTTTTAGCCTCTATGTCATTTAATTTTGCTCTGATCTTGGTTATTTCCTTCCTTCTACTTGCTCTGGGCTGTCTTTGTTGTTCCTCCAGTTCTTATAGATGTAGGGTTAGGTTGTGTATTTGAAATGTTTCTATTTTTTAAATAGGCCTTATTGCTATGAACTTCCCTCTCATGACTACCTTCTCTGTGTCCCATAAGTTTTGGATTGTTATGAGTTCGTTTTCATTTGTTTCCAGACACCTTTTGATTTCTTCCTTGATCTTCTTCTTGACCCATTCATTGTTGAATAGCCTGCTATTCAATCTCCATGAGTTTGAGTGTTTTTCAGTTTTTTCCTTGAGGTTGGTTTCTAGTTTCAGTCCCTTGTGGTTAGAGAATATGCTTGATATGATTTCAACTTTCTTGCATTTGTTGAGGCTTGTTTTCTGCCCTATCATGTGATCTATCTTTGAAAATATTCCAGGTGCATGTGAAAAGAATGTGTATTTTACTTCTTTGGGATGAAAGTCCTTATATATATATATCAGCTAAGTCCATTTGATCTAGGACATTGTTCAATGTCACATTATCTTTTTTGATATTTTGTTTGGAAGATCTATCCATTTTTGACAGTGGGGTGTTAAAAAACCCTAATATAATTATTTGCTGTCCATATCTTTCTTGAAGTCCTCCAAGATTTTCTTTATATATTTGGGTGCTTCTAAGTTGGGTGCACATATATTTACAATGTTTATGTCTTCTTGATGGATTCTTCCCTTGAGTATTATGAAGTGACCTTCTGGGTCTCTTTTTATGGCCTTTTTTGCAGTCTATTTTGTCTGATATGAGTATTGCTACCCCAGCTTTATTGCTACCCCGGCTTTTTTTTTCCCCCTGTCCATTTTCTTGGAATATTTATTTCTAGCCCTTCACTTTCAGTGTGTGTAAGTCTTTTGTTCTGAGGTGGATATCTTGTAGGCAGCATATGTGTGGGTTATGATTTCTTATCCATTCAGCTATATGTCTTTTGATTGGAGCATTTAATTCTTTTGTGTTTAAGGTTATTATTGATTGGTACTTATTTATTCCCATTTTTTTTCATATCTGTGTTATACTCTCTCTCACTTTTTTTCTTCTTTTTCTTAAAGCAATCCCTTTAACCTCTCTTGTAGAGCTGATTTGGTGGACATGTATTCTTTCAGACTTCTTTTGTCTGGGAAGCTCCTTATTTGGCCTTCCATTTGAATTGAGAGCCTTACTGGGTATTGTAGTCTTTCTTTCAGGCCTTTGGTTTTCATTACTTGAAATATTTCTTGCCATTCTCTTCTGATTTGGAGCGTTTCCATTGAGAAGTCAGCTGCTAGTCTTATTGGGGCTCCCTTGAATGTTACTTCCTGTTTCTCCCTTGCTGCCTTTAAGATTCCCTCTTTGTTTTGGAATTTTGCCATTTTAATTATGATGTGTCTTAAAGTGGGCCTCTTTGGGTTCCTCTTGATTAGGACTCTCTGTGTTGCCTGAATTTGTATGGCTTTTTCTCTCATCAAGTTAGAGAAGTTTTTCATCCTTACTTTTCCAATCAGGTTTTCTATCGCTTGCTCTTCTTCTTCTTCTTCTTCTAGTATCATTAATATATGGATATTATTATGTTTCATATTGTCTTGCAGTTCCCTTAACACCTTTTTGTTCTTTCTGAATCTCTTTTCCTTTTCTTGCTCTTTCTGGGTGTTGTTTTCTACATTGTTCTCCACTTTACTGATTTGATCTTCTGCTTCATCCATCCTGCTTGTAATTCCTTCTAGTGTATTTTTAATTTCTGAGATTTTATTGTTCATATCTTCCTTGTTTTTGTTTATGGTTTCTATTTCCTTTTTCATACTGTTGTAGTTCTCACTTAGTTTCTTGTAGTTGTCTGTGAGTTCTTTGAGCATCTTTATAGCCATTATTTTGAATTCTATATCTGATAGTTTGCTTACCTTCATTTTGTTTAGCTCTTTTAGTGGGGAGTCTTCCATTCCTTTTTATTGAATGTTCTTTTTTGTCTCCCATTTTAGGTGACTCTTTTTGTTTGTTTCAGCACTTCCTGATGTTCAGCTTTGCTAGCTGTCTTTGTAAATGGGAATTTCTTCTTCTTTCTTTTTTTAGATTTTATTTATTCATTGTTAGAGAGAGGGGAAGAGAAGGAGAGAGAGGGAGAGGAATATCAATGTGTGGTTTCCTCTCATGCTCCCTGTAATAGGGACTTGGCCCAGAACACAGGCATGTGCCCTGACTGGGAATCAAACTGGTGACTCTTTGGTTCACAGCCCATGCTCAATCCACTGAGCTACACCAGCCAGGGCTATAGAATGAACTTCTATGGTAGGAATTCTATGGGGTTCAGTGGTGTGGTCTCTTTGATCTCCTTGTCTGGACACTCTACGTTTTTCTTTTTTGTGCATGGGATGTCTTGTTGTACTTGGGTTTTTACCTTTTTGTGGATCCTTTGTTGGTGGTTTTTCTTCTCCAGCAGGTATACCAATGTTCACAGCTCCCACCTATTCTTGTACGCGATCAGTGGCAGGGAGTATGCAAAATGGATTAAGACAGTGGGAAAGTATTTGATGGGATTTAAAATACAAACAGGTAGAGAAGAGTTAGGAGATTCTTTGGATAAGTATAGCTTTAACTGTGATATTTCTCCCAACTAGACACTCTTTATGAAAGGCAAAAGAGATAAGACTCTTGTTAGAGGGCAGGAGGATTGTGAGCTGAATGCAGGAAACAGAGCACTTGTGAAAGGTTAGATGATGCGATATAGTGAGAGTAAAGGATAGAAAGTAGGCATAGTGTGAGAAACAATATAGTTAACCACAATAATAATAATTCTCAGAAATAAAATGAAGTGGGTGAAGATCAGGGAGGGTTGCTGTGTAGTATGTGCAATTGTATAGAACAACAATTATTTACAATAGTACTGGAACAACAATCACATGACAAGGAATATATGATTTAGATCACCAGAATAGAAAGTACATGATCAAGAATAGTGTGTTATTGGAACACAAGTGCAATGAAAGAAGGAAAATTAAAATACAATAAAGAGAGAATAAGGAGAACTAGTTAAACAATGCAATTAAACAGAGAAATAAAACAAGGAAAACTAAACATATGGAAGTAAATAAAAAATACTAATAAAATAAAAGTGGTAAAAATAATGAAAAAATACACATAAACAATAAAACACCAGCTCAATGGGATAGCAAAGTGAAATTTGTCTTAGTTTCTCAGTTTTTATGGTTAGCCTTTGCTCCCCCTTTGGATCTGTCTCTGAATTCTTCGTGACTTCATGCCTTATCGTCTCATTTGGGGAAAGAAAAAAAAAGGAAAAAAATAGGAAATGAAAAAATAAGCCTCTTGCTGACTTTAATACTGTTCAGGGAGTTCTGTTGGTCTTCCTGAATCCACAGGAGAAGGGGGGCTGGGCTTCGCTTTTCTCCCTTACTACAGTTTTGAGAGGATGGGGACTGGGTTTGGGACGCAATATTCACAGTTGCCCAGCCTCCAGCCCAGGTCCTTGGGCTGCCAGGCTCAAATCAGGCACTCAGTCTCTGGGCGTGCAGCACAAGATAGACTCAGGCGTGCAGTTCCACTTTGCCACTTAGTCTCTGGGCATGCGCAGCTCAAATCACCCTCAGTTGAGTCAGCCATTGCTCAAGAGTTCCTTACAAAGCAGCTGCTTGCCATTCTTACCAAGCACACAGCTTTTCCCACAGTCCAACTTTCTAACCAGTCCAGAGACTATCCAAGTCGGGGTCTGACAGGGCCCAACTCCTCCCTTCTCCAGGTGTTGCCTGGCACCTCAGTTTCTCTGGTGTGGTGTCCACAGTACCAGCGATGTGTAGTGCTTCTGTGTGTCTCCCACTTCGCCTCTATTTTCCCCAGCGACTTCCAGCATCCAGTTCCCTCCTGGTGCTGGACTGCCCTCCCTACTCTGGTAGGGGAGGGAGCTGATGATCTAACTCTCCTCCCCATATCCTGCAGCAGGTGCTGGGCTGGGAGCACAGCAGCCTTGTTCCCTTCACAGATCCCAGGGACCTTACATCTCAGCGTAATCTCCTCACCATGTTTTTCAATGCCCTCTGCAATTTTTGTCCTTCATAGTTCATATGAGCTGCGATTCTGTTGGCTGTTCACTGTTCCTCAGAAGATCGGCTAGGTGTTCCCGTGGGGCACATGGGGAACTGGGCTTCAGTCCCACCTCCCTTGCCACCATCTTCCCACCAAGTCTCATTTTAATGCTTGATTCTTTCCTAGAAATTTTATATATTCACACATAGTGTTTGTATGCAATCAGATCATTTTATGTTCAGCTCAGTTTGTCACAAAATGACTTGTGGGAGCCTCTTTTGTGGGCTTCTGTGTCCTTTTGACATGACCCTGTGGTTTTTTGAAAACATGTTTGCTTTCTGGCACAATAAGCCATCTTATACATTTTTTTCTTTTCCAGTTTCTTAAATCTGCCTTTTCTGAAATGAGTTGTGGTTTCTTTTTGTAAGAAATGGCATTTGATGACCAGTTAATCAACAATCACTTGCTGTTGAGTTTTGCTAATAACATTAGAATGTTCAAAATAGTGCGTTATTTCAAACAGTGCATTGTATCATATCACAAGGGAAGTCAATGAGTTTAACGGACCTCCTGCTTTTGGTAATTAGTACTATGAGTCTGTATCTGTCTGTATTTGGTTAAAGATTGTGATTACTTAGGGTATATTTACTCCTCAAATATTTACTAAATAACACACTTCGTACCAGATGCTGTGCATGTCTTGGAGACACATGAAGTAACCCAGAAGCTCATGGTTATTGGATAAAACAAATGGGGTGGGGCTATTACTGTCTTTGTATCTCTTGGAATTGATGGCATAATAGGTGAGAACTGACCAAGACTTGCAGTGTTTTCTATGTGAACATTCAAGTTAGAGTCAAAGATGGTGTTACCACTACCTTCAAACTCTACCCTCTGAGCCTTTTGGCCTGAGGGGGTAATTGCCCTGGGGAGAGTCATAGCTTTAGGGTTTCCCAAGAGAATAAGGAAACCTTAGATACCAAGTATATCAAAACATGACTCCACTTCTTTCTCTAGGCCAGTGGGAAGGACCCCAGGTGCAGCCAGAAGAAAGAGCTGTTGTTTCCTATGAAAGGAAATAAAAAACCAGTGTTTAAGAGTTTAAGCCAAATTACTGACCTGGATTGTGGAACCTGGATGATGTAGGTTAGGTTACTACACATATTGCTTCAGACTTTACCCTAAATACTGAGGCAAAAAGAAGGTGTTGACTCTCTACATTTCTCATTTATCAGCCAGATGTTCAGATCATGAGAAGAGTTTATACTGGTACAATTAAATTGGTTTTGGAGCCACGTCATCATTTTCTCTCATTCCATTGGAATATAAGCTTACAAGAGGATGAATTTTTGTCTGTTCTGTTCACTAGTCTGTCTCTAGAACTTTGGGTAATGCCTGGAACATAGTAGTTTTCTCAATACTTGTTAAATGAATTATATATTGCTTCCATAGTAACATTAACATGTCTAGACTTTTCTTTGGGGAACTTCCTTTTACCATTGCTTGGCTCACATATGCGTCTTCCTCCTGAGGAGGTATTTGTGGTCTGAATGTGGGTATTCTTCAGGCTTCCATTCATCAGCTGTCTTGTTGGATCCTTTATACTGAAAAAATACCTTGAGAAATTTTTTCCACTTATGAACTTAGAGTTTTAACTTTTCCATGGACTTATTAGCAACAAAATAAACATACACACACGCACACTTTTGGCATGTGTTTCGCATAAATACAACTGGTAATTTCTAAGGAAAACTTAGAGCAGAAGGATCCAGTTTATATCAGGATAAATGATAAGCTCTGTCAGGTTGTATAACAATCCCCCCATTCCCTGTGAGGCATAAAACAATAAGAGTTTGCTTATCTTTTGCTCTCACTACTTGTCCCTCATGGGTCTTCTGTGCCCTGGCTGACAAAAACAAACAAAAAACATTTCATGAAGGGTTGGCAGTCTGTGTAGAAGAGGGATCAACTATGTTATCTAGCCTAAAAAAGATGGACATAATTCCCACTCATTCCCATTCATTGGCCAGACATGTCTCTTGGCCACAGTGCATATTCTAGCACAACCTGAGGGTGGGGGAGAGCTGGGTAATGACTACTACAGTTGTCATTTTACCAGAATGACTTAGATTCCTGTATGTTTGGGAACCTTTCATAACAGAACCCAAGAGAACTTTCCTAGAGGAGCAATACTTTAAATTTAGAAAAATTGGTCTGGCCATTTTGTGATGGCAACAACTAGATCTTATATAGGGCACAGTGGCAACAATCATACATTTTTGGAATCAGACAGACCTGAATTCACGTTAATCCTGCTTAATAGTTATGTGGCATTATGTAAGACACTTGATCTCTCCAAGATTAGTATTTTCATCTTTAAAATAGGTCTACTGCACAGATAGGATGAAATTGCTGTGAAGGTAAAACAAGTATCTATAGGAAAGTGCTGAGCACAAAGTGTGGCACGCCATACAAATATAATGTCTGCTAGCTTGGAAAATGGAAAGTCTTGACCCTTTATTACTGTCTGCCTCTTTGGCTAGGTATTCTTGGCAGGCAATGCTTTTATGTCCTCAGGAGGTCTGGAAATCAATACTGTTCAGATTTCTCTGTGGGAGACCATTCTTGAAAGAGCAATTCTTTAAAATGATCCTTCAGCTTACTGGGTTAGCTTTCATCAATTTTTTGTATCTATACAGTCTTTCACACACATTCTCCTTACTCCAGACTCTCTGGAAGCCTCAATATGAGAGAGTCTGAAACTTGGATATCTGTAAGAATCTCCAGAGAGCTTTTCAAAATACCTGTATCTGAGTCTCACCTCAGACCAGTTTCCCTAGGAGAGAGAACCCGGTCATGTGGGTTTTTAAAAAGCTTCTTCAATGGTTTGCCCACCTTTCCAGCCTCATCTACCACCATTCTTCTGTCCTGTGTTCATCATGCTACAGCTGTCTTTTTGTTCCCTCAGTCCGGGGTGCATCACCTCAAATTTTCATATAAGTGATTCTTGTTCATCAGTTCTCAACTCAAATGTCAGTTCTTCTAAATTTCACTTGATTATCCCATTCTAAAGTAACACCACTTTTCGTGTTTTCTTTCCTTTCTTACACTTGCTGCTATTTGAACTATTATCTGATTGATTTGTTTGTTTACTGCCTATCTCCCAACTATAAAATGAACTTTAATTTATTCACTATTATATACTCAGTATTAGAACAATATCTGGCACATAATGGGTACTTAATAAACATTTGTTGAAGAAATAATTGTTCGCCATTCACTGATATAACTAACTATATAACAGCATTTTAACAACCAATTCTTATAATATATTCAATAAATAATCATTTTCTTAGAAGTGAGCCTTGTACTATCTACTTTCTCATGCACCTTTACACAGTTTATATTGTTTATTTTTTTGTAAGAGAAAAGAAGAGGACACGTTATGGATAATTACTATCTTCTTTTCTCTTGACACTTATTATCATTCTGAAGGTTTCTTGGGCTTGAAAACATTGAGGTTTCTCACCAATCCATAAGAACCTATGCACCCCAATGTTCATAGTAGCACAATTTACAATAGCCAAGTACAGGAAGCAACCTAAGTGGCCATCAGTAAGTGAATGGATCAAAAAAACTATGGTACATTTACACAATGGAATACTATGCAGCAGAAGGAAAGAAGGAGCTCCTACCCTTTGTCACAGCATGGATGGAACTGGAGAGCATTATGTTAAGTGAAATAAGTCAGGCAATGAAAGACAAATACCATATGATCTCACCTTTAACTGGAACCTAATCAACAAAACACACAAGCAAGCAAAATACAACCAGAGACATTGAAATTAATAACAATATGACAGTAACCAGAGGGGAGGTGGGGGAGGATAATGGGGGGAAGAAGGGAAGGGTTTTCAGGAACTACTATAAAGGACACATGGACAAAACCAAGGGAGGTGGAATCAGGGAAGGGAGGTAGTGATGTCTGGGATGGGGTGGAGTGGTAGGGGGAAAATGCAGACAACTGTACTTGAACAACAATAAAATTTAAAAAGGTTAAAAAATAAAACATTGAGGAAATGTTTTAACATAAAACATTTCCTTAAACTCCTCTCTCTAGTGATCATTAATAAGAAGAAAATGTATGGGACTTGAAGTCAAATGTTTGGGTTTCAATTCTGACCCAACAATTTATAAGGGCAAACCATTTAACCTCTGAGCCTCGGTTTCCTCATTAATGAAGGGGGGACACTAATAATTCCATCTCAAAAAATAGTTGTAAAAATGAAGTCAGAAACTACAGGTAAATTGACCTTCTGTTTCATGGGAATTCAGCAAATGTGTTATAAAAGACCCTACCATTAAAATGCCACATGAATTTGCCATTTCTTTGTCCCTCTTGACATTGCATAAGACTGGGAGAGGGGCCTCCTTCACAGTTTCTCTGACTCCATCCTTCCCTGTATTGGCCATAAACATATGCCAGCCAAGCATCCTCGTGGGGCAGCCATATTCATTAAATTTCTGCCCCACTTGGGAACCTGGTACCTCTTTTACCATTTCCATTTACCATTTTTACCATTTTGGAAATTGCCATTTCCAAACCCATCTGGCTGTTTCTTAAATTCTCTTGAAGTTTCATACCTGCTTTCTCGTAGTTTATAGTACATGATTGCTGCTGTATCTTAGAAATGAATGGGGCTTTTTGGGACAGATTACCTGAACAGATAATGGTTGTGATTCTGGTGAACTAATGTCACTGCTTTTAGAGATACAGTTCTAGGAGAGCCCCCATCAGTCAAGTGCAGATATTCTATGTCTTCTACATCATTTCCCTCATCCCTGCTCAAGTTGGAATCATGGGGACTCTGGCACCCTACAAGGAAATCCACAGTGCCTTATAGTCTGGGCCTCTCTCCTTCACCTTTGGGCTAGTCTAACTTCTACCCAGTCTTTATCTGTCTCTCCTTTCATAACCAGCACACCCCAGCTCTGGGGTTCTTTAGGCAGGCAACAGCATCTAAGCATTTTTTTTGCTATCCCTGTTTTTGTTTTGTTGGTTTTTTATGGTTTCTTTTTATTATGTTAAAGTTTGATCTTACACTATAACAGTGATAAAATGTTTCCTGTTTGCTATAGTTTCTGTAACAGTAACAAGCAGTAAGATTTAAAGCAATGCTGTTAATCTTCTGCAAGCCTGAAGGAGTTGGGGACACAGTGTCAATCATGCAAAAATGCACCTCTAGGAAGCTCAGCTCAAGACAAGGCCCAGGTGAGACAGCAGCTGATGGAGTGGGCAGTCCCACATTTGCATGAAGATAAACAAGGAGGAACAACTGGGGAACCACAGAGACCATACAACCCAGGGTTCCAGCGTGGGAAATAAAGCCTCAAAACTTCTGATTGAAAAAACCTGTGGGGATTGAGGAGGCAGGGGAAACTCCCAGCCTCACAGCAGAGTTTGTTGGAGAGACCCACAGGGTCCTAGAATGTATACAAAACCACCCACCTGGAACCAGCACCAGAAGGGCCCAATTTGCTTGTGCATAGTGTAAGAAGTGACTAAAAGCCAGCCAGGAGCTGAGCAAGAGGCATTGTTCCCTCAAAGACCCCTCCCCCACATGGAGCACCACAACTGCAGTGACATGGGTTACCCCACCCTGGCTCCACCCCTTACTACATAATAGGCACTCAAGACAAAAAAATACGGCCCAAATGAAAGAACAGTTCAAAGCTCCAGAAAAAAATACAACTAAGTGATGAAGACCTAGCCAGTCTATTAGATGCCTAACAGAGCTCAAAACACTGGAATCAAGATGCTCACAAAAATGGCTGAGTATAGTTGCAAAATAGAGGAAAAAATGAAGGCTATGAAAAGTGAAATAAGAGGATATGTATACGGATATCAACAGTGAAGGGAAGGAAACTGGGAATAAAATCAACAGTTTGGAACAGAAGGAAGAAATAAACATTCAACCAGAACAGAATGAAGAAACAAGAATTCAAAAAAATGAGGAGAGGCTTAGAAACCTCTGGGACAACTGTACATATCCCAACATCCAGATCATAGGGGTGCCTGAAGGAAAAGAACAAGAACAAGAAATTGAAAATTTATTTGAAAAAATAATGAAGGAGAACTTTCCCAATCTGGCAAAGGAAGTAGCCTTCCAGGAAGTCTAGGAAGTTCAGAGAGTCCAAGAGAAATTGGACCCAAGGAAGCACACACCAAGGCGCATCATAATTACATTAGCCAAGATTAAAAATTGTGGTGGATCCTGTCCTGCATAATCTGTATGCTATGGCCAATTTGTAAATAATTCATACTAAATCCTGGGGAGAAAATGCAGGGACTATACGGCCCCTCTCTGAGTCAGAGAGAGCACCAGAGAGAAAGGGCCCAAGAGAGTGTCTTGGAATGCCTCAGCCACTCTCTCCAGAGGAGGGAGAGCCCTGACCCCTGGCTCTCTCCTGACAGGCTTTTATTGTCTTTCTGGGCACATTACATTGAGGGTGGTTTTCATTTACTATGCACAGGTCCTCATTAGGCGATAGACAACAAAGGAGAGGACATCAAAGAAGGATATTTGCAAATGTAAAGGGAAAAGGGGTTGGGCTGGACTTGAGAGGTTTATCACAGACTTTCAGGAAGTTGCTTTGAAGATATGCAATCAATGTTTGCTGCTTTAATCCAGGGTAACAGAGTTATAGTGAGAGCAAGCCTTAGCTCTAGGAAAAATGTAGGTCTGATTTACCCATTGGGGGTGGGGGGAACCTGTCCACGCACATGGGGCCTGCTTGCTGACTTGCATCCCACTGAAGTTTTAAACAGTGAAAGCTGAGATACAATTCCCATGATGTGCAGAATGGTTCTCTATATTTCCCTCCCTTTTTTTTGTTAGAAATGCTATAGATCCCACAAAGCTTGCTACTTGCTGGTCTCTCACATGCCCCTCGGAAAATAATTTACAAATGCAGAGAAGTACACAGAGCATTACTATAATCAGTAAGCAACCAATGGCTCCAAAGACCCATACTCTGGTTAAGTTAATTAAACCAGTTTTTTTTGGTTGAGCTAGCCGAGATTGTCACGGAGGGTTTGAAAAACCTCTTGCTTAATCAGCATTGAATGTCCTATAGCTGCTGATGTAATTCTAGCTGCAATTTATCAATTTGTCCTTTTAAATTGGTAGAGAAAAGTCCCTCTAGGTGATGTCGAATATCACTCCAAGAGTACTGGCTGGAATTCCACTTTAGGATGGGTGATGTATAGTTGGGAGAATCCTGGATTGGGAGAGTCCCTTCCAGTGGGCTGGAAGTGGGTCACTGCCAGGGAAGCCTTTTCTGCAATATGGCTTCACCCTCTGTCAGCGGTTCCAGAGGTCCTTCTGGAGAGAAAACACAAGCATACCCTCTTCCCCAAGTTAATAGTGCAACTGGGCCTTCCCATCTTCCTTCCCCTAATGGGTCTTTGTATAAGACCAAGCGGTGTGGGATTGCAGGCCTATTTTGCATGAGGTATTTGTCTATGGGTGACTTTAAATTATCATCACAATTCAAAAATTGTACATATATATTGCCAGCATGGTTAAATTCCTGGGAAATGTTTCCTGACTCCCCCTCCCACCGACCCCCACCATGCATTTTTGTTTGTTTTACTTAAGAATGTTTTAAAGGTTTGGTGAGTTGTTTCAAGAATTGGTTGACCTGTAGGATTATAGGGGAAATCCGTTTGGGATTGACAAATGGGAAATGACAAGTTCCCCATTTTTCTAAGAAAGCCTGAGTGGTTTTTTGCAATATATCCTAGGCCATGATTAGTCTTGATTTCTTGTAAGTGGCTGAAGGCCTCAAGTTTTAACATTCTTTGCTGATTCCCCAGCAAGGTGAGGGGCCTGTGGAGCACCTGAGTTAGTGTTTGTTTAGAAAGAGGCCCCCTGCTGCTTCTGCAAGCTGCAATGAGTTTGAGCAGGTCAATTACCTTATTATTTTCAGGACCTGGTAGTTTCTAGGTTCAGAGTTTGCAAATGTAAAGGGAAAAGGGAAACCCCCTGGGGTTTCTTCTTTACTCATATTTGATTTATAATGATAGTTCTCTATTCTAAACATATGGGAATTTCTAGTTAGTTTTTTTTTTTGTCAGTGACTTCTACCACAATTACATTACCAGAAATATGCTCTGTGTCATTTCATACCTCTGAAATACAACACATTGAGTTTGCCTTATAGCCAAAATAAATAGGGTTAATTTTGTAAGTGTATTATATGTGCCTAAAATTAATTATCCTCTACTGTTGTTAGATAGATACAGATATAGATATAGGATATAGCTATATGATTAAGATGATTTGCTATTAAGATCTACACCTTTTTTTGTTTTTACTAGTGAGAAGTTAGTTGTTTTTTTTAAACATTCTTTTTTCTTTTTCTTTTATTTTATTGTTGTTCAAATAAAGTTGTCTGCATTTACTTCCCACCACTCCCCACCCCAGCCATTTCCACCTCCCTCCCCTGATTCCATGCCCCCTTGGTTTTGTTCATGTGTCCTTTATATTTGTTCCTGAAAACCTTTCTTTCTGAGGAAACCCCAAATGGCAGATGATACTGGTGCTGTGGGCAGCCCAGAGAGCCAGGGGGACCTGGAATGGGAGGCCACTGTCACTTCCTTGGAGGATTTGGCAGCAGCATTCAGGGCCGGGCTAAGGAAGCAGCCAGGGTCAGGGTTGTGGTAGCGGCCATGGAGCTCACAGAGGAAAGGCCAAGAGCAAGGAGTGGATCCCTGTCACCAAGCTGGTCTGCCTGGTCAAGGACATAAAGATCAAGTCCCTGGAGGAGATCTATCTCTTCTCCCTTCCCGTCAAGGAATCTGAAATGATTGACTTTTTCTTGGGGGCATCCACTCATGCAAAGCAGACATGTGCTGGCCGGAGGACTTGGTTCAAGGTATTTGTCACCATTGAGGACTACAATGGACATATTGGTCTGTTAAGTGCTCAAAGGAAGTAGCCGCTGCCATCTGTGGGGCCATCATCCTGGCCAAGCTTGCTATTGTCCCTTTGTGGTGAGGCTACTATGGGAAAAAGATGGGCAATTTTCATGCCGTCCCTTGCAAGGTGACTGCTGCTGTGGCTCTGTGCTGGTGCATCTTGCCCTTGATACCAGGGACACTGGCATTATTTCAGCCTCTGTGCCCAAGAAGCTGCTGCTGATGGCCAGTACTGATGACTGTTATACCTCAGCCAGGGGCTGCATTGCCACCCTGGGCAACTTCACCAAGGCCACTTTTGATGCCATCTCCAAGACCCACAGCTCTCTCACCCCAATCTCTGTAAAGACACCTTGTTCACCAAGTGTCCCTATCAGGAATTGACTGACCATCTTGGAAAGACCCATCCCAGAGTGTCTGTGCAGGGGATCCAGGCTCTAGCTGTGGCCACCACATAATTTTGTACAAGAAAAATAAAGTGAATTAAGCCCGTTAAAAAAAAAAATACCCTGACTGGTGTAGTTCAGTGGGTTAAACGTGGGCCTGTGAACCAAAGCGTCACTGGTTCAATTCCCAGTCAGGGCACATGCCTGGGTTGCAGGCCAGGTCCCCAGTGGGGGGACACGCAAGATGAAACCACACATTGATGTTTCTCTCCCTCTCTTTCTCTTTCCCTTCCTCTCTCTCTAAAAATAAATAAAATCTTTTTTAAAAAAAGATCTATATCTTAAAAATATTCTCTGTGCTTGCGGTATGAGTTGCTGAGAGAAGGGTGTGAAAACCCCTCACTATGCTTTTGCACTTGATTCTTTTTGCAGGCCTGTCATCCTTTGCTTTGTATGTTTCTTAGCCATTGCCCATGGGAAAGCTTGGGAGTTCAGAAAGGAAGGAGGGAGCATGCAGAAGTGGGGGACAAGGGGCTGGGCTTGGAACGGTCCAGAAGTCACAAGCCTGGAAGGTTCCAGAGAGGACTTGTCAGTTGGGCTTCCTGGCAGTGGGGCATGGTAGGGGGGGAGCGTTCTAAGAATGGGGTCTCCAGGGGAGTCCTCAAGGGTCGAGAGGGAGTGTAAAGCATCCAGTTGGGAAGGCTGCTTTGAAACAGAACTGTTAGAGGAGGAGGGACTGGTGTCGCCTCCCACTGCTCCTGAAAGTCCACTTCATCTGCTACTAGTGCCTTGCTCACCTGCTGACTTACTGACCTACTAACCTATTGACCTGTGCAAACCCTCCTTCCTCCCCTCTAGGACTTTATCTTACCCCCTTTCCTCCACTCTTCCCCTATACTGTCTGGAGGTTTCTCTTGTCCTCCCATCTTCCCTATACCCCTTCCTGCCACACCCTTTCCCCAAACCCACTCCCATTACTGACCCTGCCCACTCACTTTCCTCGCCCTGCCTCCCCACTTGCACATCCTGCCTGGTGGCCTCAGTCCCCCTGAGAGGACCAGGATACTGTTCTGGGTCCTTCTGCTCCAGCTTTCCCCATCACTCAGACATGAATGTGAATAAGCATGGGATTATCAATGGTTTGTTCCTTTTTACTGGGCTCTTTTACACTGTGGTTCAATAATAGCATTTTCTCCCCGGCTTTGATAGGAACTCAGTCCTTCCTGAAGACAGAGGGCAGACCCTAGGGCCGGTTTCTTGACCGGCCTGAAACAGGCTCTGGCCACAGACATGCACATCCCATTATTGGTCCTGTGGGTGCTGCCTGGACCAAACATCGCAGGAGTAACAGAAAATTGCGACTTAATAGGGTCAACAAAGAAAGATTTGTTTCCTTTGTTTTATTTTAATTGAACTATAATTGGCATTCAATGTTCCAGGCATACAACATAGAGATTGGACATTTATATACATTAAGAGATGATCACCATGATAGGCCTAGTAATCATCTGTCCCCATACAAAGTTATTATATTATTGTCTACATTTCATATGCTGTACATTATAACTTGGTGACTTATTTATTTTATAACTGAAAGTTTATACCCCTTAATCCCCTTCACCTACTTTGCTTATCTTCCCAAATTCCCTCCTCTCTAGCAACTTTGTTTTCTCTATCTAGGAATCTGTTTCTGTTTTTGCGCATTTGTCTTATATTTTAGGTTTCAGATGCAAGTAAAATCATGTGGGTTTTTTCCGTCTGACTCATTTCACTTAGCATAACACCTTCTAGGTCCATCCATGTTGTCACAAATGGTGATATTTTATGCTTTTTAATGATTGAATAATATTTCATTGTATATATGTATCAATTCTTCTTCATCCAATTATCTACGAATGGACACTTGGGGTGCTTCCATATCTTGACTGTTGCCAATAATGCTGCAGTGAACATAGAGTGCATATCTTTCAAGTTGATGTTTTCAAATTTTTTGACTAAAAATACACAGAAATAGAATTACTGAATTGTATTGTAGTTCTATTTCTAATTATTTGAGGAACCATCATACTGTTTTTTATCATAGCTGCACAAATTCACGTTTCCACCAACAATGCAGAAGAGTTCTCTTTTTTCCACATCCTCACCAACATTTGTTTGTTGTTGTTTTGATCTTTCATCATCTTCTAGTTTCAGAGTACAGGTCTCTCACCTCCTTGGTTAGATTTATTCCCAACTATTTTATTCTTTTTGATGCAATTGTAAATGAAATTGCTTCCTTAATTTCTCTTTCTGATATATTGTTATTATTATATTGAAACACAACAAATTTCTGTATATTAATTGTGTGTCCTGCAATTTACTAAATTTATTGATTACTTCAAATAGTTTTTTGGTGGAAACTTCAGAATTTCTTATCATGTCATCTACAAATAATGACAGTTTTACTTTTTCCTTTCCAATTTGGGTGCTTTTTATTATTTTTCTTGTCTAATTTCTGTAGCTAGCACTTGCAGTACTATGTTGAATAAAAGTGGTGAGAGTGGAAATCTTTGCCTTGTTCCTGATCTTAGAGGAACAGCTTTTCACTGTTGAGTATGATATTAGCAGTGGGTTTGTCACATATGGACTTTATTATGTTGAGGTACATTTTCTCTATACTTATCAGTTGAGAATTTTTTGACATAAATGAATACTGAATTTTATCAAATGTTTTTTATGAATCTATTGAGAGGATATGGTTTTTATCCTTCATTTTGTTAGGGTGGTGTATCACATTGATTGATTTTTGGATTCGAAGTATTCTTGCATTCTGGGGATAAATGCCACTTCAACTTGGTGTATGATTCTTTTAAAGTGTTACTGAGTCCAGCTTGCTAATATTTGTTGAGGATATTTGCATCTATTTCATGAAGGATATTGGCCTGTAATTTTTTTGTAGTATCTTTTTCCAGTTTTGGTATTAGGATAATGCTGGCCTAGTAAAATGAGTTTAGAAGTGTTCCTTCCTCTTCATTTTTTTTTAATAGTTTGCGAGTATAAGTATTAATTCTTCTTTAAATGTTTGGTAGAATTCACCTGTGAAGTGGTCTAGTTCTGAACTTTTATTTTTTGCAGTTTTCTGATTATTGATTCAATTTTATTGCTAATAATCAGTGCCTTCAGGCTTTCTATTTCTTCTCAATTCATCTTGGTAGATCGTATGTGTGTAGGAATTTATCCAGTTCTTCTAGGTTTTCCGATTTGATGGTGTATAATTATTTGTAATAGTTTCTTATGATTTTTTGTTTTTCTGTGGTATTGGTTGTAACTTTTCTTTCATTTCTGATTTTACTTATTTGGACCTGTTCTGTCTGTCTCTCTCTCTCTCTCTCTCTGTCTCTTTCTTTCTCTCTATCTCTATCTCTCTTTCTGTCTCTCTTGTTGAGTCTGTCTAAAGGATTTTCAATCTTGTGTATCTTTTCAAAAAGCACTCCTAATTTCATTGATCTTTAAAAAAATTTTAGCCTCATTTTATTTCTGGTCTGATACTTGTTTTTTTTCTTTCTTGTACTAATGTTGGGCTTTGTTTGTTCTTCTTTTTTTTTTCATTTTTCTTTTTGGTTGACTTCTAGTTCCATATTGTCATTGGAAAGGATGCTTGATATGATTTCAATCTTCTTATATTTATTGATACTTGTTTTGTGGCCTAACATGCATCTGTCCTCAGATAATGTTCCATGTGCACTTGAAAAGAATCTGCTGTTTTTGGATGGAATGTTCTGCACATATCCAGTAAGTCAATTTGTGCTAATATGTCATTTAAGGTCAACGATACCTTATTTATTTTCTGTATGGATGCTCTATCCATTGCTGTATGTGGGGTATTACAGTCCTCTATTATTATTGTATGACTGTCAATTTATCTCTTTATGTTTGTTAATATTTGCTTTATATATACAGGTGTTCTATGTTCAGTGAATAAATATTTACTAGTATTTTGTCTTCTTTTTGGATTGATCCCTTTATTATTATATAGTGCCTTGGTCTCTTTTTACAGTCTCTAAAAGTTGATTTTGTCTGTTTTAAGTATTACTACCCCAGCTATCTTTTCATTTCCAATTGCATGGAATATCTTTTTTTTT
>PVJI01020892.1:0-28079 GCA_004026765.1 Micronycteris hirsuta | reverse complement strand
CTTGCTAATGAGTAATCCTACCCCTGTTGAATTGCTAATGCCCCTGATAAAAACCCTGGCTGAACTAGCCAAGGGGCTTTTTCCTGGGATTGGGAGGAATCAGCCACGTAGCCCCGGTATTGCTTTCCCCGCGTGTCACGGCACACGCACCGAGTCACGGCACCCACGGGTACGGCTGGTCCGGTCTACCCCGTGTCAGTTGATAATATTGCCATGTCAATAGTGTGCACCATGACACGGTGTGATGAGAATGGTACTGCACCTGCAGTCCTCCTCCCCCCAAAACTCCTCTGGCTAATTATGAGAAAAATATCAGTAAGTCCCAACTGAGAGACATTCTACAAAATATCTGACAAGTAATACTCAAAACAGTCAAGGTCATCAAAAACAGGGAAAGCCTGAGAAACCATAATAATCAAGAGGAAACTAAGGAGACATGATAACTAAATGGGATGGGATCTTGAGGCCCAGAGAGGACATTAGAAAAGAAAATGAGGAAATCTGAATAAGGAATGAACTTGACATGGGGATTTAAATACAGTGTAGGGAATAGAGTTAATAATATTGTAATAATTGTATGGTGTCAGGTGGGTACTAGACTCATCAGGGTGATTACTTCATAGTTATATAAATGTCTAATTACTATGTTGTACAATTGAAACTAATATAATATTGTATGTCAACTGTAATTGAAAAATAAAACACTTTTTGCCCTGGCTGGTGTGGCTCAGTGGATTGAGTGCCGGCCTATGAATCAAAGGGCTGCTGGTTTGATTCCCAGTCTAGGGCACGTGCCTGGGTTGCAGGCCAGTTTGCCAGTAGCAGGTGCACAAGAGGCAACCACACGTTGATGTTTCTCTCCCTCTCTTTAAAAATAAATAAATAAAATCTTAAGAAAAAAAGAAAAGAAAAATAAAACAATTTTTTTTAAAAATAAGGAACTTGAGTTAATAATCATGTATCCATATTCGTTCATTTATTGTGCCAAATTTACCACACTAATAATGGTAATCGAGGAAACTGGCTGCGAGATATGTGCGAAGTCTCTGTACTATTACGTGGCTAATTGTATGCATCGACTAGGCTATGCCATCGCATCCAGTTGTTTGGTCAAGCACAAGTCTAGATGTCTCCATGAAGATATTTTTTAGATATGATTAACAGTATATCAGTAGACTTGAGTAAAGCATACTACCCTCTGTAATGTGGGTGGGCCTTATTCAATCAGTTGAAAGCCTTAAGAGAAAAGACTGAGGTCCTCTTAGCAGAAATCTGAACAAAGTATGAACTTGAGTTTATAATAATATATCAACATTGGTTCATTAATTGTGACAAATACACTGTACCAATATAAGATGTTCATGATAGGGGAAAGTGACTGTGATTCTCTTTATTATCATTGCAATAGTTCTGTAAACCTAAGACTGTTCTAAAATTTAAAAATTGTTTAAAAAATCAGGCTTGAGAATTTAATTTTACTGGAAGAAACATGATTTTCTGTAAATCAGTGAAATGAAGAGCGTGTACCACTGTATTCCACCATAGCAGCTGGAGTCCTGCTGAAATGACCCCAGGGGCAAAAGCTGATTTCTCTTTATTGATTTGTTCACAGAAAAAGACAATGATTATTTTACAGTGGAAACACTATGCATATGGAAACAAAAAAGGGAATATGTTGGAAAACTAAACTGTTTTACTTAAAAGAGGTGGGAAATATGGTTTTAATGGGAATTTTTTCTTCATTTTAAAATAATTATTCCTCTCTTTCTAGCAGCTATTTCCTGCCACTTTAATAGACCATAGTGGCAAAGACAGAACTGGGAGCAGGGAATTGAGAGGTACTGGGAAGAAAAGTCCTCGCTCCGTTGGCAGGTCATGTTCAGAATATCAGGTAAGTTGAAGATGAAACCATTCATTCAGAAACACTTGTTTTTTGCCTACTATATTCTAGGAAGTGTGAAGATTTTGAAAAGGAATCATTTATAAATCTGCTCTCAAGGATCTTATCATTGTTCACACACAAAATTTATATAACTATAGGTTATATAAACAGTATCCTTATATAAATCACATATGTATAATAACCATAAATATCAAATCATATATAAATGTAATATATATTGCATATATGTATATATGTAAATGGAGAAATAAATAGACATATATATACATATGTATGTATATGTCCTGCATAACTCACTGTTTTTCCTTGTCTCTCATAGGCAACTATTCTAATGTGTTTAATATGTACCTTGTATGCATGTATTCCTGAAAAAAACATAGAATTCTTTGTGGACATATATCTTAAATTTATATAAATGGTGAAGCGCCATATACTTTATCCCATTTTCTTAGTGTTTTTTAAAAATAAGTACCATGTTTTTAATCTGCATTCTTGTTGTTAAGCGAATATATAATCTTTTACTTGTAGCCTCCTGGAGTGAAAGAAAGACAGTCCTCTGACAGTCCCATTGTGGTGCATGACACCCTCCCCCCACGACCCCTCTTCTTGAGGAAGCTTCAGTTGGTTGGTGCATTCCTTTGGGTCTAGGGTATAAGTATGCACTCACACAGACTTGGGGAAGTTTCCCAAGAAGGATTCTGGCTTATTTCCTTAAGAAGACTATGCTGGCAGCTTATTCAAAGTTGCAGTTAGTGCTTCTTTACAAATCCTCTCTGCCTCCTAAGAATATACTGTTTCTGATTCCTATGGAATGTTTTTTTTTTCTTGATCCCAGAAGACTATATTAATTCATATTTAAAATCCCCAAAGGATTTCTGATCACTAATTATGTTTCAGGATGTGCACTTGTGGGAGAATGGAAGGTAATGGGAGACAGGAACCGAAAGCCTTATCCTGACTGTGTCTGATTGGCTGGGACATCTCGAGGTCTTAACCTCCTTCTGTCGTTAGAATAGGTGCTGAACTCACTCTTCTTGGCTTTGAATAACAGTTCTGCAACTTTCTAGCTGTGTAATCTTGGGCAAATTACTCCCCTAGGAAATGAGGTAATTAAACCACAAATGATTTCTAGGATGGATTCCAATTCAACTACAGTTTTATCCATAGATGCTTTCTTGGCTCTATGCCCTTTTGGCATTCTTCTTCTGTCTGGAATATCTATTCCCCAATGTCCTCTTCTCCCTTCAAGTTTCTCTGCAAACAGCATGTTCTTACAATGCTTTTCCTCAGAACTTAGATTTAAATAAAGAATGGAAGAATGTTAGAGATGGAATAAATGAAAGTAAAATAAAATCTTTCAATTTTCTTATTAGTTGACCTAATAGATAACAGTTCAAAGTAATAAGAGTAATAATGTATTAGGTGATTATAGCATACGGATGAGCGGAATGAGTGACATTAATGTTATAAAGGATGGGAGGAATGAATTTGGAATACTACGCTATAAGTTACCTTTATTGCATGTGAACTGGTATAGTGTTATTTGAAAGTGGACTTAAATTTGTTATAAATGTATATTATAAATTGATATGCTAAGAAAGGAGAGAAAATGAAATGATATAAAGTGTTCAGTTAAAACCAGAGACGGCAAGAAAAGATAGAAAATAAAAACAAAGACAAGTAAAATGAATAGAAACTAGTTGCAAACATAACAGATATTATACCAAATATGTGAATAATTACATTAAATATAAATGGTCTGAATATACACTAATTAAAAGACAGAGACTGCCCAGTAGATAAAGAAGACCCAAACATGTATGTGTGTATACATAAAATTTTAAATAAAGACACAAATAATTAAAAGTAAAAAGACAGAGAAAGATGTGCTATAATAACACCAACCAAGAGAAAGCAGGGGTAGTTATATTAATTTCAGACAAATAAGACTCAGAAGAAGAAAAATGATCAGGGATAATGAGGGCCATTACATAATGATAAAGGAGTCAATTCTCCAAGAAGACATAGCAATCCTTAATGTTTATGTACATAGGACAGAATATCAAAAGCGAAAACTTACAGAACTGCAAGGATGAATAGACAAATCCATTATTATAGTTGGCGACTTAAATACACCATCAGTAATTGATACATCCAGTAGCAGAAAATGAGTAATAATACAGTTTAAAAAGCATCACTAATTAACTAGGTCTAATTGAAATTCATAAAATACTTCATTCAACAACTGTAAAATACACATTTTTTTTTTAAACTTATAAGAAACATTTACCTAGACAACCACATTTGGGGCCATAAAACACACTTGGGCAGATTTAAAAGGCTATAAATCAGACAAAGGATGTTCTGAGACCATAATGGAATTAAATTTGAAAACAATAAGAGAATGATAGGTTAAAATTTTCCAAATATTTAGAATTTAACAATATACTTTTTGTTGGGTATAGTGAAAGTACTGCTTATAGAGAAAATTGATAGCATGGAATGCCCATATTAGAAAAGAAGAAAAATCTTAAATCAATAATCTAAGCTTCTACCTCAGAAAAGTACAGACAGAAGAACAATGTAAGACTAAAGCAAGAAAAAAAGAAATACAAATTAGAGCAGAAATCAATGAAATTAACTGGAACACAGAGGAAATCAATGAAACAAAAAACTGGTTCTTTGAACAGATCAATAAATTTATAAACATCTCACCTAGATAATCAAAAAAAAAAGTAAGAGAGAGAAAGAGAGAACACACAATTATCAATATCAAAAATAAAATAGAGGTCATTATTACTGAAATGATAGACATTGAAAGATTAATAAAAGAATATAATGAAAAACTCTATGTCCACAAATTTGATATTTTGTAGATAAATTCCTTGAAAGATAAAAATTGTAAAAACTCACATAGGAATAATAGATAATCTGAATAAGGCTATAACTTTAAAAAAATGAGTCAACAATTAATAATCTTCCAAAAAAGAAGCTACAAGATCCAAATGTTTTTATTGGGGAATTGTACTAAACATTTAAGGGAGAATTTACACAAATCCTCTACAATTTATTCCAGAATATAGAAGTATAGAAAACATCTTTTAACTCATTCCATGGGGAAAACATTACCCTAATACCCAAACCAGATAGACATTACAAGAAAGGAAAACTACAGACCAATATAATGTGTAAAATTGAGATAATAATAGCACATAATTTATAGAATTCTTGTGAGTAAATACTGAGTATTTAATGGTAAATAAATATAAAGTGTTTGGAATAGTGCATGGGGCATAGGAACTAGTGAATATTAGCTGTTTCCACTTATGGGGAAAATAGCACTGAATATTTTTTAATTAAAAAAGAAGGTATACTCAGGATATATCCCCCAGGAATTTAACCATTCTGGCAATATATATTTACAACTTTTTGGTTTGTGATGATAATTTAAAATCATCCATAGGCAAACACCTCATGCAAAACAGGCCTGCAGTCCCACACCCTTAGGGGAAGAAAGATGGGAAGGCCCAGTTGCACTTTTAACTTGGGGAAGAGTGTATGCTTGTGTTTTCTCTCCAGAAGGATCTTTGAAGCTGCTGACAGAGAAGGTGAAGCCATATCACAGAAAAGGCTTCCCTGGCAGTGACCCAACTCCACCCCATTGGAAGGGACTCTTCCCATCCAGGATTCTCCAAGCTGTACATCACCCACCCTGAAGCGGAACTCCAGCCAGCACCCTTGGAGTGATATTCAACATCACCTAGAGGGACCTTTCCTCTGCTAATTTAAAAGGAAAAATTGATAAATTGCAGCTAGAATTACATCAGCAGCTGCAGGACATTCAGCACTTGACTAAGAAGGAGGTGCTTGAAAACCTCTGTGACAATCTTGGCTGGTTGAACCCAAAAAATTGGTTTGATGGTCTTAATCTAAGAAAGTGGGTCTTCGGAGCCACCGGTTGCTTACTGATTATAGTAATGCTCTGAGTACTTTGCTGCATTTGCAAATTATTTCCCCAGGGTCGTAAGAGAGATCAGCAAGTAGCAAGCTTTGTGGGGTCCTTACAAATTCTAAAAACATATAAAAGAAGGGGGAGGTAAAGGGTATTCATGCTTCTTACCTTGGGAAATGTAGCCCTAATGTTTCACATCTAAGAGAGAAAAGCTCCAGTGGAACATGGGACGGCAAGCAGGCCCCACGTGTGTGACAGCGGAATTTCCTATTGGGAAATCAGGATAGTCTATTTCTTAGATTTAAAACTTGCTCATGCTAAAACCTCTCTCTCCCTGAATCAAAAGAACTTATGCTAATGCACGCCTAGCTTCCTTAGACCCGTATTGTTATTCCTTTCGAGTTCCACCCGAAAACCTGTTGTCTTCCCATTTGCATATCTCTCCTTTTGATACGCCATCCTGGGCGTCTACCACCTAATGTAAGTCTACAATCTATGCATAGATAATGAAGACCATTCTGATGTAATGTGCCCAAGAAATGACAATAAAAGCCTATCGGGGTATAGCTCGTGGGCTCTCTCCATGATGAGAGAGGGGTCGCGTGGTCCTGGATTTTCTAGTCCAGGGTATTCCATGTGAATTTATTCATACGCCTGCCATGGCATACGGGTTTCTGAAGGCCAGAATCCATGACAGTATACAAATTTGGATAGAAGAAACAAAACTGTCTTTCTTGTAGACTACATGATTCATGATTATCTATGTAGAAACCCCACTGGAATTAATAAGTGATTATAGCAAAGTCACAGAGTACAAGGTAAATGTATAAAATCAATTGATTTCCTTTATACCAACAATGAATACTAGAATTTAAAATTAATAACACAGTATCATTTACATTAACATAAAAAAAGCTTGATATAATTAAGTATAAATCTATCAAGATACAGACAGGACCTATATCCAGAGAAATACAAAGTTCTAATAAGAGAAGTCAAAAAAGACCTAAGGAAATGGAGAGATATTCTGTGTTCATGAGTTCATGGGTTGGAAGACTCCATAAGACTATCAGCTGATTTCTTAAAAGAAACCTCACAGGCAAGAAGGGGCTGGACAAAAGAATGCCAAGTCATGAAAGGCAAGGACCTACATCCAAGATGACTCTATCCAGCAAAGCTATCATTTAGAGTGGAAGGGCAGATAAAGTGCTTCCCAGATAAGGTCAAGTTAAAGGAATTCATTATCACCAAGCCCTTATTATATGAAATGCTAAAAGGACTTATCTAAGAAATAGAAGGATATCAAAACTATGAACAGTAAAATGACAACAAACTCATAACTATCAACAACTGAACCTAAAAAAAAACAACCAAAAACTAAGCAAACAACTAGAACAGGAACAGAATCAGAGAAATGGAGATCACATGGAGGGTTATCAGTGAGGCGGGGGAGGGGAAGAATGGAGGGAAAAGTTACAGGGAATAAAAAGCATAACTGGTAGGCACAAAATAGATGGGGGAGAGGTTAATAGTATAGGAAATGGAGAAGTCAAAGAACTTACGTGTACAACCCATGGACAAGAACTAAGGGGGTGGGAAATGCTGGAGGGTGGGGGCGGGGTTCTGGGATAAAGGGGAGAAAAAAATTGGGAAAACTGTAATAGCATAATCAATAAAATATACTTTTAAAAAATGTCAATTCTTCCAAACTTGATTTATAGATTCAACATAATACTGATCAAAATCTGAGCACCTATTTTGTAGATATCAACAAACTGATTCTAAAATTTATGTGAAAAGCAAAAAAAAAAAAAATAGCCAAAAAATACTGAAAAAGAACAAAGTTGGACTGATATTATTCAACTTCAAGACTTACTATACAGCTGTAGTGATCAACACAGCATGGTACTAGAAAAGGAATAAAAAGAGACATGTTTCGTACCACGTAGAAATCTCTAAGACATACGCCAGGGACCGCACGATATTGGGCAAACTGCACGTTAATTAAATCATCTCGTGATGTGGTCCTTAACAGATGGCGCGCGAAACACGAGAAAACTCGTGAGCGGTACGAAAAGTGTTAATGGAACACGCTAGAGAGCCCAGAAATAGACTCACAATTATAGTCAACTGACTTTCGACAAAGGAGCAAAGACAATTCAATGGAGAAAGGATAGTTTAGTTATTTTTTCAATAAATGGTGCTGAAAACAATGGAATATCCCTAGGCAAAAAAATGAATTAGACACAGACCTTAAACCCTTCACAAAAATTAACTCAAAGTGGATCATAATCTAAAGGTAAAATATAAAACTATAAGACTCCTAGAAGATAACCTAAGAGAAACTCTAGATGAAATTTAATTAAGTGATACGTTTTAAGATAAAACTCCAAAAGAATGTTGATAGTATGTACCCTGGATATGATATAATGAAAATAGTACTTTATTTACCTCTGGACTCTTCTTCCCCAAAACTTTTAACACCAGTTTAATCATAGTAAAAAATGATCAGAGAAATTCCAGTCCAGGAACATATACATTATTCATCACCACAACCCTGTGATATAGGACCTTTTATAATTAGGGTAGAAGAGATTTGAGTGTATTTGTGAATTAAGAGAGAATCTAATGCAAAACAAGAGATCAAAGAGATAGGTTAGAGACGGGATGATTCATCAAGCAAGGTTCTGGAGGAGTAGTTTCAGGCTTTCTTTTGCATTGGAATCACATAAGTGGGCTTGTTAAAATGCAGACCCTCAAATGTCACTTACAGATTCTGATTCCATAGATGTGGGCTGGCTTCTTTTTCTCTGTCGAATAAACCTGACATGTAACATTGGGTAAATTGGTTTGTTATGTTTAACAAGCATCCCAGGTGGTTCCCATACAGGTGTTCCTAAGACCACAAGTTGAAAAGCACACCAGGGCTTAGAGGAAGGCATTGATTAACCTTGGTTGGAAAAAAGAGAAAATGCTGCAGAAAATGTGTGGGTCAGGAGCTGGTAGAGTTTTGCCTGGTGGCCTCCTTTCTTCATGAGGTAAGAGATGCTATCTTCGTGAATCAGGGGCTACTTGTAGCAACAGGGTGCTTAGGGGAAAGCAGCCAGGTTGGAAGCAGAAATGGTAGGAATGAGAGAAGATGCTTGTATAGGGTAAGAGAAGGGATTTGTGAAGCAACCTTGATTCTAGAAACCAAAAATAAGATATTTCCTTGTGAAGGATGGAGAACACAACTGCCACTAGTTTTCTACAGAGCTTAAAGGCAGGGTGGAGGGGGAAAAGCCTAGAAAAAAGTGAAAAAAAAAAAAACCCAGACTCCCAAAATTATAATTGTGAGGACCCTAAGCCTAACTACCTGACTCTTACAGAGGTAGCGTGAGGTAAAACACACAGGTCCTGGAGCTAGCCAGACTTCCTAGTCTCATTATTCATAAATTCAAGATAGTAATAGTCTCCACTTCATAGACTCATAGCAAATTCTAAGTGAGTTACTCTATGTAAAATTATCAGTGCAATGCCCAGGTCACAACGGCTGGGTGGTCTTCAGTGTTTGGCTATAAATTAAAGCAGCAGTTTTCAAACTTGGTTATCTCATGGCACATGTAAGCTAATTACTAAAATTCCACGGCACACCAAATAAAATAGTGTTTGTTGATTTAACAAAAAAAGTAAGTATAATTTTGATTCATTCACACCAGATAGTTATTGTGTTGGCTGTTGTCATTTTCCTTTTTTTATTTGACATTCTCGGGAAAAGAGGTCAGTGCCCCTGACTAAATAGTCAGGTATTGCATGTTTTAAAAATTCTTGCAACACCCCACTTGAAAATCACTGAATTAAGGTGCTGTAAATATTTGTGTACAAAATTTACATATGTATTTATGTGCATTTTGTGTGAACTTAAGTTTTTCACTTCTCTGGGATAAATACCCAAGAGTGCAATTGCTGGTTGTATGTTTAGTTGTATGTTTACTTTTATAAAAAGAGCCAAACTGTTTTCCAGAGTGGGTACCATTTTACATTCCCACCAGCTATGTGTGGGTGATCCAGTTTCTCTGCATCCTCATTAGCTTTTAGTGTTTCCACTATTTCTTATTTTAGCTATTTTGATAGGCATGTAGAAATATCTCATTGTGCTTTTAATTTGCATTCCTCTAGTGGCTAATGATGTTGAAAAGCTTTATATTGGGTTATTTACTATCTGTATATCTTCTTCAGTGAAATGTCTGTTTGTGTCTTTTGCCCATTTTCTAATTAGATTTCCTTATTATTCAGTTTTGAGAGTTTTTTTTATATATTCTATAAATTAATTCTATGTCAGACATGCAGCTTGCAAATATTTTCTCACAATGTATATCTTTTCTTTCCATTAGCTTTACAGGGTCTTTCACAAAGAAAACAATTTTTAATTTTTTTGAGTTCTAATTTATCAAATTGTCATTTTATGGATTTGCTACTGGTGTCAAGGCTAAGAACTTGGCCTAGACTTAAATCCCAAAGATTTTGTTTGACTTTTTTTCTAACAATTTCATAATTTTACATGTCGTATTATCCATTATGAGTTAATTTTTATAAATGATGTGAGATCTAGTTTGAGATATCGTTTGTTTTTGTTTATAGATGGACAAAGGCTCTATCGCCATCTGTTGAAAAGACAGGTGCACTGAATTTGTTCTGTGCCTTTGTCAAAAATCAGCTGGGTGTATTTGCGCATGCCTCTTCCTGGGCTCTCTATGCTGTTCTCCATCTGTGCCTATTCGTCCAGCAAAATGACACTGTCATGATTACTGTAGCTATATTGTGAGCCTTAATAACAAGTAGAGTGATTCTTTTCACTTTAGTCTTCTTTTTCAAGAATGTTTTATCTACTATGTATTATGCCTTTCCATATAAGTTTTAGAATAAGCTCTTCTTCGTTCACTAAAAAAATATTGCTGGGATTCTCAGAAAAATTACATGAAATCTATAGATCATTTTGGAGAGAACTGACATCTTTATTATGCTGAGTCTTGTAACTCATAAACATACTATGTCTCTTGATCTATTTTGGTCTTCTTTGATTTCTTTCATTAGCGTTTTCCACATTCAGATCCTTAATGTGTTTTGTTAAGCATAAACAAAATATTTCATTTTCTTTAAATAATTTGTAAATAATTTTGTGTTCTTAATTTTGGTTTCCACCTTTCTGTGTTACTACACAGAAACAACCTTTTACTTCAACCTATCTATATCATTGAATGGAAAGTGAGTTTCTTCTCACTTCAAACACCATATAGTTAGCTTGTGTTTCTTTTTGTTTTTTTAGTTCATTATGCCAATCTATCTTTTTAATTGGTTTACACAATTTACATTTAAGTAATTTTTATGTATCTGAGGTTAAGTATGCAATTGTATTATTTATTTTCTGGTTTTCATCTGTTTCTCTTTTCTCACCTTTCTATGGATTACTGGAACATTTTTTTTTTTTTTTAGGACTCCATATTAACTTACTTTCAGTGTGTTTGAATGTATCTCTTATATAAAAAGTTGTTGTTCTGGATATTACAATATGCATGTGTGACTTGTCATACTCTATTGGTATCAACATTTTACCATTTTGAATGGAGTATGGAAACCCTACTTCTATTTTGGGCTCTTTGTCTTCCCCAATTTTTCCCCTTTTTTTGTTGAATTTGTTGGGAGTGCCACTGGTTAAGAAAATCATACAGGTTTCGGGTGCCTAATTCTACAGCACATCCTCAGTACACTGTGTAGTGCATTGCGTTCACACCTCAAGTCACATCTCCATCCATCACCATTGATCCATCTCTACCTCCCTCCACCTCCTTCCACGGTCCCCTCCCCCAGCAATCACCACACTGTTGTCTATGTCCATGAGATTTTTCCTCCTTTTTTTTCCTTTATTGCTCGATCCCCTCACCCCTGACCCCTGATAAGTGTTAGCCTGCTCTCTGTCTATGAGTCTGTCACTATTTTGTTTCTTAGTTCATTTTATTCATTAAATTTCATATATGAGTGAAATCATATGGTACTTGTCTTTCTTTGACTGGATTACTTCACTTAGCATAATCTCTCCAGGTCCATCCATGCTGTCACAAAGGGTAAGGTTCCCTTCTTTGTTATGGCCAAATAGTATTACACTGTGTAAACGTACCAGAGCTTTTCTATCGTTCATCTACTGATGGACACTTGGGCTGCTTCCAAATCTTGGCTATTGTAAATAATGCTGCAATGAACATAGGGGTGCATATATTCTTTCAAATTAGTGTTTTAGGTTTGTCTGCATAAATTCCCAGAAGTGGAATATTTTAATATTATTGCCTTGACTCTCAGATATTGTTATGATTTTTTGTTTCAGTTATCAAATATGATTGTAAAAACTCATGAAAAGAGAATACAAATATAGATTATTAATAGACTAATAATAGACTATGAATATAGTCTATTATATTTACTACTATTTTTACATATTCTGGTATTCTACCTTCTTTTCTGAAATTCCAAGTTGTCTTATGTTATTTTTTCCTCTATGTTTAGAAAACCCCCTTTGCCATTCATTAGGGTAGATTTATTAGCAGTGAATTCTCTTGGCTCATCTAGGCATGTCACTATTTCCTCCTTGTTCTTGAAGGACCATTTTTTTGAACGTAGAATTTAGAGTTGACAGTGCTTTTCTTTCAGGACTTAAAACATGTCATGCTATTTCCTCTGGCATCTCTGGTTTCAAATGAGATATCTGCTGTCATCAGAATTAGTGTTATTCTATAGGTAATATGTTGCTTTTTTCCTAGCTGCTTTCAAAAGGTTTTGTGTGTGTGTTTAACTTTTAGAATTCGATTATAGTAGTTTTTCCTTATTTGTGGTTTCACTCTATAAGTTTTCAGTTACCCATGGTCAACCATTATCCAAAAATATTAAATGAAAAATTCCACAAATAAACAACATGTAAGTTTTAAATTGTATGCTGTTCTGAGTAGTGTCATGAAATTTCCCACCATTCTGCTCTGTCCCACCAGGACTGCGGATCATCGCTTTGTCCATCATATTCATGCTACTCATCTGCTAATCACTTAGTAGCCATCTTGGTTATCAGATCAGCTGTTGCAGTCTTGCAGGCCTTATGTTTAAGTAACGCTTATTTAATTAACAATGGCCCCAAAGCACAAGAGTAGTGATGCTGCCAATTAGGATATACCAAAGAGAAGCTGTAAGGTGCTTTCTTTAAGTAAAAAAGAAAAATTTCTCCAATTAATAATGAAAAAAATCATGTGCTGAGGTTGCTCAGATCTACAGTTAGAATAAATCTTCAATGGGTAAAATTGCCTAATTTATAAATTAAACATAGGTATGTGTGTATAGAAAAAAAAAAACAGTATATATAGGGTTTGGTACTATTCGTAGTTTTAGGCATCCACTGGGGGGTCTTGGAATGCATCCCATACAAAGAGAGGCTACTATATATGTCTTGGCATAGATTTCCCTAGAATTTTCCTGGTGGAGTTTGCTCAGCTTCTTGAAACTGTAGGTGGTACTTTTCACCAAATTTGGGAAGTTTTCAGTCATCATATTTTCCAATACTCAGACCCCTTCTCTTTCTCCTGTCCATCTAGGACTCTAGTGATACAAATGTAGGAATGTCCCACATGTCCTTGATACTGTTCACTCCCCACCTCACCCCTCCCATCTGTTGTCTCTCTGCTGTTTACGGGGAGTAAATTTTATTGCTTTATCCTCAGTTCACTGGTTCTGTCCTCTGCCATCTCCATTCTACTATTGATTTGAACCCATTTAGGAAGTTCTATTCTAAAATTGTAAGTACTTGTTGAAGTATTCTTACAATGGCTACTTTAAAATCCTTCTCAGATAATTCTAACAGTGATTCATCTCAGTGTTAGTTTCAAATAATTGTCTTTCTGCCTGACATATCTCCAAACTGTGGATCCTAACTAGCTGGTGTTTACTCCAAGCCCATTTATTTGAATCTTCTGGCCCAGTGCAGTCCTGGTTGCCTGGGATAGGTCTCTTCTCGGGTTAAATATTTTATACTAGTTTTTGAGGAATAATACTTATTTGGGGCGCAAGACCTATGGTTTCATATTTACTTCATTCCTTGTAAAGTCTATTTAATGATCTTTAAATTTGATCTCTCTGGCATTTTAAAGGGTTTACCTTTGGGGTATATACTTTTCCACCCCAATTTTTCCTCTGTGTGTGTGTGTGTCTTTACCTCCAAAATCACCTTCTTTCATCTTCCACATCAGTGTTTTCAGGAGCGTCTTTTCTATTCTTGCCCATTCCTCAAGACTTTTCAGTTGCTTCACATTCAATAAGCAGAGAAAATCTTGTGGTTTAGGAGGAATGGGCAATAATTTCATTATTGCTTGGAAATCACACCCTACTTCCTCCCCGCCCCAAATTCTTCTGCCCCCAACTTATTTCTCCCTGAACCAGCTATATTTTCCAGACTGAAATCTGATCTCCATTGGATGAAATAAAGAGGTCATGACTTCTTCCAAAAAGTCATGCTTAAAGTACTCAAAGACTACAGGATTATGTGTATATAGACTTTGGCATTACTATTCAAAGGTTGATAGCTGTCATTTATGGATTACTTGTTGCATTAAGTATACCTTTTAATAGTGCATCAGGCAATAGTTCCTTGAATCCTCCTCACAATTCTTTTTCATAGGTATTGCTTCTATAAAAAAGTAATTTCTCAAGGTCCCATGGCTTAAAGGCATACTAAGGTATATTCCAAAGGGAAACAACACGCAAGCATTCTAAACCTGTTTCTTGCTGTTGTTTTCTTTAAAGCAGTGTCCTTGATCTCTACCCAACATAGATGTGACTTTGGGTAAGAAAAAAGCTATGAAATAAATTTCTACTGTGAGTAAGAAATAGAGTATCAGCTTAATGACAGAATGATAATACCAGTAAAAGAAGATTTGGAGTTAGAAGAACTAGGTTTGGTTCCATCATTTACAAACCCTATAACCTTGAACAAGAAATGTTACCTGCTGCGTTAGGTTTTTTGTTTGTTTGTTTGGGGGGGGGTTATTTGTTGTGGGGTTTTTGTTTGTTTGTTTGCTGTGTAGCAAATTACCACAAACTTCATGGCTTAAAACAACACCCAAACTATAGAACCCACAGTTCTGTGGAATAAAAGTCTACGGGCTTGACTGGGTTCTCTGCTCAATCAAGACTAAAATCAAGGTGTTGGCCGATCTGGGTATCACACAAATTTTCTTGAGCAGAATCTGCTTTCAAGTTCATTCAGGTTGTTGACACAATCTAGCTGCTAGCAGTTGCAGGTTTGAGGTCCTTGTTTTTTGCTGGCTGCCAGGAGCCACTCTTGCCACCTAGAGGCCGCGCACATTCTTGCCTCGGTTTTTTGTTTTTTGGGGTTTTTGTTAGGTTTTTGTGATGATCAAATGAGACCTCATACAAAGAGTAGTGATGAATGCAACAGCTGCTTAACGTCGCTGCGTTTAGCGGGTACCCTCAACTCTCTTACGAAGAACTTGTCTAAACCACAGGGAGGAAGTTTCTGCGGTCGTTTAATACAGAAGTCCCACAGGGGCCACTGTTTATGAGTCCAGGACCCGCCCCCTACTCCTCCCCGCCCTGGGCTGTGGGTGCAGGCACTCTCAGGTGTGGGGGACGCCGGGTGCACAGCAGGGGGAGGGGACGCATCTGTGCTAGGTCGTCCCTGCAAGGCTGGTCTCCCCCTCTGCGTGTCGTGCAAGTGGAGTCTCCCAGCCTGCGCCCCCTGGCTCCAGTGCTCTGGGCGCAGTCCAACAGTTGAAGCAGTTCTCGCCGAACCTCCGAGTGTGCGGGTGGTTCCTGGCTGTGCTCCAGTTGCCGCTTCAGGTAAGCAGTTAGTGCCGCGTCCGCAGACCCCGCCGATGTCCACGCGGCGAGGAGCGTGCTTGCCCACTAGCATCCTCGACCCTCGTGGCGCAGAGTGGTCTGAGCCGTCTTCTGCCCTTGGCGGGCACTCTCACTCTAGGCGTTGCAGGCGAACCTGCCCGGGTTGTCGCGGGTGGGAACTGGCGGGCACGCTGACCGCAAAGCGGGAACCCTTCCTGGGTGACTCAGATGCGGTTGTTGCGGGCAGAGGCTAACTACTGGCATCACGAACCGAGCATCCTGGCTCGAATGGGTTCCCTGGGTGCCCTCCACGCCCCCGGGACGGTACCCTGGACCGCGGCATCTGCGGCGGCGAACCCTTGCCCGCGGTAATCGAAAGGGGTCAGAGATGCTGAGCATTTTTAGTACCGGAGGGTAGAGCGCGGCAAGGACTGATCCAGGGAGGACAGGTTTGGTTAAGCTCGCTCGGGTGCGTGCATGCTAAGGGTTGGCAAGCTGTCCGTTCGAACGGCTTCTCACTCTGCAGTTAGTGTGGCGTGGGGTGTCGTGCGGGAGAACACGGGTGTGCAGCCGCCGGGTAAGGCGTCCTCGGTGCAGCCTGTCTTCGTCGGTGCCCGGGGTGGCCAGTGAGCCCGGCTGTACCTCAGAGGGGAGAGGGTGTCGGGCTGGGGGGCGAGCTGAGTGCCCCCTCCCCCGCGCCATCCCCGGGGAGAAGCTGCGCGGACGGACGCTCTGACAACATTCCAGGTCAGAAGTCCCATCTCGCTCTCCCGTTCTTCCTCCCTAGGCTTCGCCTACTGCTCGTTCAGTGTCAGACAAGTTGTGCGCGCATCTCCGTGCCACTTCTCAACATGGGCAACTCCTGCTTTGGCCTCAAGGAAAAGCTGATACAGCGGCTGCGACCTCTGCCCACTCTGCTGGTCATCCGCGCTGTCGTGCCCCAGAAGAAAGACAAAGATTTCTGCGTGGTGATCCTCGGCTCCGCGGGCGTTGGCAAGAGCGCGCTGGTGAAGAGATGGGTGCGCGGCAACTTCCGTGAAAAGTACGTGCCGACTGTGGAAGATACCTACCACCCGGTGCCGGGCAGCGGTCGCGGCGGCGCGGGCGCGCTGCATATCACCGACACGGCCGGCGGTCACCGCTACCCGGGCTTGCAGCGTCTCGCCATCGCCAGGGGCCACGCCTTCGTCCTGGTCTACTCAGTCACCAAGAAGCAAACCCTGGAGGAGCTGAAGCCCTTCTATGAGCTGATCCGCGAGATCAAAGGTAGAAGCCTGCGTAAGTACCCTATCGTGCTGGTGGGCAACAAATGCGACGACAGCCGCCGCCGGGAGCTGACCGCGAAGGACGGCGCTGCCTACGCCCTGGAGTGGAATTGCGCCTTCATGGAGACCTCCGCCAAGACGGATGTCAACGTGCAGGAGCTGTTTCACCTGCTGCTGAACCACGCGAAGAAGCCTGCCGCCAGCGTCCAGCCTGCCCAGAAGAAATCCCAGGTGCCCAAGATCGCCGAGAAGCTGCTGGGCAAGTGCATCATCATGTGAGCGCCCCCCCGGATCTTAGAAGCCCGACCTTCTCCGGCAGTGTGTAGTGAACGTGGACCAGTGCCAGTGTCACGTGTCCCCTGTGTACGGTTGACTTTGTGCTGTGGTTTGGTTGTAACAGCTAGACATCAAAAAATGTCCCTTGTAAGTTAATATGTTTTTCTTTTTCCCAGGCAAGAGAATTCGTATTGTTACAACATTGATATTGGAGGAGGGAAAAAAGGAGAGTAAGTCTTGACAGACTTCAGAAATTAATGTTTGAAAAGAAAATGAAATAGCAAAATGAATTGAAAGATGCCACTGCCCTTGTAACCCTATTACCATGTATTACTTTTAAACATTTCAAGTCCTGTAAGTGTCCAAACCAGCTTTCCATTATGTACTTAATTGTTAAGAAATGTGTTTTTGCAACAAAAGCTTTGCTAGGTGGCTGTGAGATAGATATATTAAACAAGATAAATAAATGAATATTCTTTAGCTGAGCACTGAGGGTGGGGGCAGAGAAAATTACAAAAGTGGAACTTGCTTACTAAAGATGTGCCAGTTTCCTAAGTCATTTAAAAGTGTTTGGATATTCCACATGGTTTTTAAAAAGCATAGCATTCTGTGACTTAATAAAGCTTTTCCTGCATGCAATTGGCTGTAATAATTTTTTTCCCCACTGGATGACAACAACAAAAAATTACAGATGACATTAAAATTTCAACCATATTCTGGCGGATTTTAATAAGAATTTCACACATGGACTCCCCTGCCCTTTTGAAATTAGCCAATGTGGGGTGGGGGTGGTAAGGGGTCACTGCAATGCACAACTGGTTTGTATCCATAATCTTTTCTGGACTGACATCCAGAAGAACTCCAGGGGTCTTTGAGGGGGAGACCTTGTCTTGGAGGTACTGGTAAAAAGCAAACCTCAGCCTTTGGCTGCCTCAAAGTCTTCCCTCAAGAAATACTGGATATGTGCGGATGGAAGGTAAGGGGAGAAATGGCTAGGATTTGAAATTTGAGTAACTCTTCCTTAAGGTAAGTTTTAAAAAAGATTAATATTATATTTGAACATAATTTTTGAGTCAGCAACTACACAATGACACATTCTTATTTTTGAATGTTTTTTTTCAATTGGGGAAGGAGGGGGAAGGCTCTCAATCTGGTGATGTTTTCCCCATAAAATATTGAACAAACATTGAACAATTTATGTATTTTAAGCATGGTTTCATATAGCTTGATTTTCAGGGAACATGTATGCTGTTGAGAAGGAACCATAAACATCTATTTCATAAGAGTACAAACTCTGAGCTTAGAAAATCAATTCAGTAGCTCATTTTAAACAGTCACTTATTTAAAATTTTCCTTTTTCACTTTCAAAGCAATTATTCTCAACCACTAGAAAATACCTAAGTGGCCTTACCAGATTGTTCTTTATGTAGTCTATTTTAAAAAATAGTTCTTAGCTAAACTTCCCAGCGGAGTTATTCCATTTCTAAAAGAAAAATACTCTACCCTGGCTATTTTCCAGGAGAATTCTTCTTGAAAAATGAATTGCATTCTTGTTGCTTCTTGTAGATGAGCAAGGGATTACTAAGTGGCAAATACTATCCTTTAGAAAAGTGAAAACAGGTTTTTAGTGTTGCAGTAATACATAGTAAAAAAATATTTTAAGCACATATTTGTATATTCTATTTACATGCCAGTGTTTCTATATTCCAGTGGAGCAAATATTTATCAAATCTCTCCACATGCCATGTTCTACATTATATTATTTAATCTCCACAACAATTCAGTGAAGTGGATACTGTTTTGCCCATTTTGCAGATGGAAACACTCAGAGAGGTCACAAACCAGTAAGTGGCAGAGCCGATTTTTGGAGCCAGGTGCTCTGCTCCAGAGTCAGTGCTCTTAACCACGACCACGACAGTGCACTTTCTCTCCAAGTCAAAGGACAAATAGCTGACTTTTCTGTTCTCTGTATTATACCTGCGTGCAATCCAAATGGGAGGTTAGGAAGCAAATCAACAATCACAACACGCATGGGGGAGGGGTATTAGACACCAGGAAGAGAAGCACTTAACCAGGGGCATTAGAGAACATTTCCCCCAAGAGATCACGTGGCTGGAACCTTTTATGCCTAGTAGGAATTGGTTTAAGTGGAGTTGGTGTGGATGAGGGAAGGAGAGGATAACACTTTTAGGGAAACAGAGCAGAGTGAAAAAAGGTCTGGAGAAAGTGCGGGTCTAAGAGATCACAGCATGTTTCCAGAAATGGACAGAGCAAACTGCCAGATGAGCCTGCGAAGTCAGAGGCTCAAATAGGTAATGGGGAATAACCAAAGTATGGAAGCGGAAGCAGACTTGATCGTATTTACATTAAAAAGATATCACTCTGGAACTTCTGTGAGAGGTACTGAAAAGAGGTGAGTAGGCAAATTTAAAACCTATCAGAATAGTCCAGGAAAACAATTAGTCGTAAATGCTCTAGGCGTTGCCAGAAGGAATGGAGGAGACAAAGGGATCTGAGAATGATTTAGTCGGGAAAATGGCCAGAGCCTGGTGAGGTGTTGGAGTTTAGCAGAGAGGAAGAAACTGATGGAAATGACACATTTCTGAGTGGGATTCCTGAGTAGGCTAGGAGGTTATTAATCAACTTCAGTAAGGGAGAAAGAAGAGCCAATTTGGAGAAACATTTATCTGCATATGTGCATGAGTAGTAAGTTACATTTTGAGTAACAGTTGCCAAGATAGCCAGGTGGAAGTTTCCAATGGCAACTAGACTGGGCATAGGGACTGCAGATGAAGACTTGTGAGTGTTCAGCATGTAGCTGGCAGCAAGACTGTGGAGGGAGAAAAAAGGAGGCAAGATAAAATGTCGTAGCTAGGATGGATTCCTGTGGAGCACAGCACTTAGAAAGATATTGACCCAAAGGACACTCTGAAAGGACACTTAGAAGTGACCAGAAGATAGGAGGAAACTCATAATGTACAGTAATAAGTGCTAAGGGAGAAATGGGTTACAAGGAAAAGCATATACGCTATTATAGAAAAAAAAATTTAACAAAATAAGATGAGCATTAGAGAGTGTTGCTTAGATTTAGTACTTAGGGGATTTCTGGTTCCAGCCAAGACAAAGTAGCCCCATTCTTTCCAGGTATTCCTCTCACAAATAAAATAGCCCTGGACATAACACAGCAAACACGTGGAGGAGAATACTGAACAGTGGAAAGAAGTGGAACACCTGGGAACCTCGGACCGTGAGGAAGGACCTGACCGACTTCCTCAAGTCTCCTTCCTCCCATACATCCTGGACAGGACTCTGCAGAAACCTCCAGATCAGAACAGCCAACAGGCACAAACCAAAAAAAGTGCCAGAACAAGCACACATGCCTCAGCTAAATAGCCAGGAAAAGAGGCTTCAATAACAGAAAACCTTTTTTGATAATACACATCCTACTCCAGACAAAAACCAACAACAAAACCCCTGCTCTTCTTCCCCCAGAGCGAGCTGGTCTTCCACCCCATGCTACCCTGCCCTGTGGAAGCAGATGACAGTTTTCTGATGTCCCAGCCTTGCACCAGACGGGAGGCCAGAATGGGGAACCAACCCATCCCAGAGTAACAGATTGCCCCCACCCTTTCCCCACTGGCAGAGCGATGTCAGCGGGGCTGGGCAGGGAGACAATGTTCTCAGTCCCCTTCCACGGTGCTTGGCAGGGGGCTGAGCTTCCATCTCTACCTGTCAGCGGTGAGACTCCATGAGGCAGTGCGAAGCAGGGCAAGCGCTCTCCACTTCTTCCTCACCCCACCCCCACTCCCACCTCCATGAGTCTCAGCTTCCTTGACTATAATACAAAAGTCCAGGACGAGATGAGCTCTCCCTGCAAAAAATCACGAGTGAGAGAGAAACTTTACATTATTACTGCTGGATGGGAGCAGGGAGGCTATAAACCATTCTAACTCTTCTTTGAGTAAATAGTGTTATTCAAAGGAGCTGGAACTGACAGTTTTTATTTTTCCACTATCCGACATAGTAGCCTCCAGCCTTACGTTATTTCTGCACTCGAAATGTGGCTGGTCCAAAGTGGGGTGTATTGCTTTACATGTAGAAATGATAATATTTTAGACATAGTGGGTTAAATAAAAATATATTTAAATAATTTGTGTTAGTTTTTACCTTTTAAAATGTGGCTCCCAGAAAATTTAAAATTGTATTTGTGGCTCATTTTCATGGCTCATATTATATTCTTATTGGATAGTGCTGATCTATATTAAGAGTGGCTGTCAGAACTAATTTCTAATTTGAATTTGATTACTTACATTAGCCAGGATAAACAATCAAGTGTTGAAAAAAATGTCAGCATGCATTTCAAATAATGTATTGTCAGATGTCTAAGTAACCTCACAAAATTTAAGATTAACAGCAATGTAACAAAATCCACTGAGAGGTATGTTTGCATATAAATGAATTTGAATATTGCATCTATAAGCTACATCTATAAACCTGGGTCCACAGGCCCAGAGCTTGGAAAAATAAATATGTCAGACAATGAATTCAGGGAGTTGGTAAAGATTAAAATAAATGAAAAAACTAAAAATATGCCCACTGAACTAATATGATGTTTTCCCAGGTTACTGTTACTGACAAACCTGCCTTCTTCTTGACATTGAAAAGTGAAAAAGTAAAGAAAAGAAACCTGATGTGGAGATAAATACAATTTTGTAAATGAAATTCAATAAATTTAGCTATTTGACACCAGTGTTGTGGTTACACGCGGGGGTGTTCACAGCTGCTCATCTGTTCTCTCCTCCAGGATTAGAGATGTGGTCTAGCAGAGATCTCACAGACTCAGAGGAGTATTAGAATCCCTCATGTTCTCTGCCTCCAAATTTCCTTCCCAGTCTCTCTGTCAGCACATCACATTATGCATCCTTTCCCCAACCATCCTGGACAATTCGCTGCTCCTCCAAACATCCTATGTAGTTAGTTGTTCCTTAGCTGTTCCCTCACACAAAGTAGTTTTTCTTTCATTTTTTGCCTATCAAAACTTTATTCCCCCTTTACCACGCAGCCCAAATACCACATACCACCCCCACTGAAGGTTTCCCTGGTTTTCAGTACTTATTCACAAATGTTTTATTTGAGTCAGCATTGCGTCGGCTCTGTGCCACGCTTGGGGTGATTCACAAAGCTCAGAATCTAACAAGGCAGAGAAGAAAGAAAATAAAAAGGGCTGGCAGAGTGGGGCAGGTGCTCTGAGCTGGGTCCGTGTTATACGGAACTTTCAGAAATACAATTTGATTAGATTGCTACTTTAAGAGCCATTATTTGCCAGATATTCTAACAAATGCACACAGCGATGCTGACAGAGACGTGCGTGAATCTCACCTCTGCCGCTTACTGTGCGTCTGTGGGGCAAGCACTGAAGTCCTCTGGGCATCGCCTCCCTCAGACGTAAAGTGGGGGTGATGATAACAGCTGCTCTCCAGGACGGTGGAATTTAAAAGGTTAATGCACATGGAGGACTTAGAATAGTCCCTGGCACACTGTAAGCAATCCAAAAATACCAGCTATTGCTATTATTTACAAAAGACTGGAAATTACCTAAATGACAATCAACTTGGGCCAACTCAGTATATTAAAATAATGAGACGATAGGGCCCAACACACAGTATCTCCAAGATTTATTTTAAATTCACTCCCATTCGAAGGTTAGTGTGTGTGTGTGTGTGTGTGCATGAATAATACAAATCTTCTAGAAGGATACTCAAGTACTTCCTAATAGGCACTGGCCCTGAGAAAGGGAATGACAGTTTAGTGGGGAGAGAAGACCAGCTTTTCATTTCATAACCTTTAATACAGTTTGAATTACATTACTATGTGCATACATTATGTTTTGAATTATTTAAAAAAACAGATAATTTCCTTGAGTCTCAGCAGGAAATGACAGAGTGGGGACTAGAATCCTAATTTTCTAACCCAAACCCCAATGCTTTTTCAATTTTATTCAATATTAATGTAACCCCAGGGAGGAATTACATGGTCTAATTAAAAGAAAAGAACTATAACTGCATTGTGCACCTAGCATGTTACATTTAACATAGGAGGAACAGGTGAAGCTCACGATGGTTAAATAAGTAACCCATCTACATGACGTCACCCAGATGCGCCCAAGTCAAAAAAAATGTGGACTCAGTCCTGTGTCTTTCCTTTTTTACTTTTTTGCTGCTCACCACCTTGTGAGATGAGCAAATGAAATAAAATAATACCTGTAAAAGCATTGTTCACAATGCCTGGCACGTAATGAGTCCTCAGCGGCTTAGTTGAATTATATCAATGCTTCCTTCCCCCTTTACCTCTCCTGGATATTTACTTAAAGACTAATGCAAATACCAATCTCCCAACACCCACAGCCTCTGGACTCTGGGAGATTACACGTTCCCATGATATTTGCAGGAGAAGCACATCTAAAAAATTCCATTTCTGAAAGCTCTAAACTCAGGCGTGGGAGGTAACTAGACTGCTGGTTAATGCATGTCCTCCTGTTTACTCCTTTTGCTCTGAAAGCTCACGTGGCCTCTTCATAAAGGTAGTCATTAATGTAGAATGGGAGAGAAAGAAAGGGATTCAGAGTGAAATTACTCGGTAATTGCAGTCCTCTATTAGTATGTTTTTCTCTGCAACCTGGAGCTGAACATTGTGAAATGTATTTGTTCCCAGTGTAATTTAAATGCGAATTAAGTAGTGCTTTGAGGCCGGGCTATTTGAGAACAAGACAGTATGTCACATGTTTGGAATTGCTTGAAAATGCCCACCTGATTGAAAATGCCTCCTATCCTGCTGGCATGGCACTCTTTAAGCTACTTTGATATCATCTCTGCCATTCTTAAATAGCTGGAAACCTCTGGAAACTTCTGAGAACTGCAGTTTTTTTCAGCTTTAAAATGAGAGTATCTCAAACTCAAGGTCCACAGCAGGCAAGCAGGGAGTCTAAATGACAGTATATGGGAAGATTATGCCCATTTATATAGCGAGCTGCCTCTACTAAGTTCTAATAGAAAATGTGGACTCAGTGTTACAATTTTTTTCTGATTTTTATGAAAGAATCTATTAATTTTAAAATATTGGCAACTCATTAGAAATTGTTTATAGCTCTGGCCGGTGTGGCTCGGTTGGTTGGATCATTGTCCCGAAACCGTCAGGTTTCTGGTTTGATTTCTGGTCACGGCGCCTACCTAGGTTGTGGGTTCGATCCCCAGTCCGAACACATCTGATCCCTGGCCTGGGCACTTACAGGAGGTGGCAACCAACCCACGCTTCTCTCTTGCATTGATGTTTCTCTCTCTCCCTTCTTGTCACCCTCCTTCTCTCTCTAAATAGCAATGAAAAAATGTCCTCAGGTGAGGGAGGAAAAAAGAAATTCTTTATAAAAATTTCTGTTTGGGTCTAACTCTGCCAGCCGTACCCGCCACCAGTTGAAGACCTCAGGATGGAGAATATGGAAGGTTCTTTGCCATTTAGAGATATTGTGACATCTTCATTAATATCTGAGAGGATAAAAAGTATTGAGGCAACTCCCTAACAGTGTTCATAAGGGCATGGTAGAAAGTTGGAGCTGGAAGATCTTGACTGAGCCCCATTTCTATCCCATAGTTGTATTGGGATTTAACCTGTCCAAATCTCAGTCCTTTACTAGGAAATGGTGGCATAACCTCCCTCCTCACACCTTTGGGCTATATGAAATATGTTTAAAGTCATAAATGTAACACAGATAGCAGATTATCAGGATTATTGCTTAAAGGTGGAAGACAACAATAATTCGGGGTAAAGAAATTGCTGGAGTTATGACAGGAGAAATCCAGACTAGGTTTTCTTCAATGAGGTGTGGTAACAGAACCTCATGGTCAAGAGCACTGATTCTGGGGCCAGACCTCCTGAATTTGAACTCAGGTTCTCCTGCTTACTAATCATGTGAACTTGGCCAAATGCCTCTGTTTCCTCATTTGAAAAATTGGGATAATAATAGTTCTCCCTTAATTTAGAGTGTTACTATGCCTGTGCCTAAAGTGACCCCGACGGATTCTCATCTCCTACTGTTCACAGTTTTGTAGAATCCCCTCCTCTGGAATGGTCAAAGAGAAGGGGCTATGACTTCCTTCCAACCAATGGAATATGACAAAGATAATGGGATGTCATCCTTGTGATCATGTTACACTTCATAAGCCAAGTCTCAACAGAGTAGGGCTAGAGCTGTTTGTGAATTCAGTAAAGTAAGCTGCTAGGATGGAGAAACCCGCATGGCAAGGAACTGGGAGCAGCCTCAGTTCCAAGGGTGGACTCTAGAACCAAGGAGAGTCTCCAGCCAACAGCCAGCAAAAATCTGGGGTCCAAGGTGATAGAGATGCAGGGAAATAAATTCTGCCAACGACCCGAAGGACCTTAGAAACAGATTGTTCCCCAAATGAGTCTCCAAATGAAAATGCGACCAGCTGACATCTTGATGGCAGCCTTGTGAGACTGAGCAGAAGACCCAGCTGTTCTGTGCCTACACTCCTGACCCACAGAAACTGTGAGGTAATAAATGAGTTATTGCAAGTTGCTGAGTTTGTGATAATTTGTTATGCAGCAGTAGAAAACTAATAGATCTTATAGTGTTCCAAAATAGACTCGTGCAAACTACATGAATTAATATTTGTAAAATGCTTTCATTTCAATGATACAAAAGTGTTTACATGATAATATTCTGGATGACCAGTTTATTTTCAAATACAGCAGCAGGCTCTTGGATAACGTTGTTTCGTTCAAAATCATTTCATTATAATGTTGATGAAATGCCATAAGAACCTCACTCTTGTTTATATCAATTAGCCCCTGATAAAATTGGTTTTGTAATACGTCATTTCATCAAAGTTCCAAGAAGTTATCAACAACATTAAATGAGGGCTTACTCTACCATTAAAGCTGCTAGATTTTTTGCTTCTCTTTATGATTTTACTAGAGACATAGGCTACCCCTTTAATTGTCTCAAACTCATGAAGATCTCTTTATATAAAAGACGCTATTCTCACCATCACTTGGTAATCTAGCACTCACCACCCCCATTCCCACCAGGAATTTCTGAGAGCCCCTTGGGTTACAACTATGCACACACTGGTCAACCAACTGCATACAGTCCTGCTTAGCATGTGCCATGATCTTGTAGAATTGCACAATGCCCTAATAGTGAAGTCCAAAGCCAAGTTCGCATGGTGTTGTTCACAATGATGGAGAGAGTATGAGGGTTTCATGCAGAAGGGGGAATAACTGCTTTGTCTCAAATTCTATGCACTTTGTCACCTGGTTTCCAAAGTGGCATGGCTTATTCCAAGAGTCTCACAGAACCTCTTATAACATCAAAATATTAACCTCTAGCCCTAAACCATAGCTCAGGAGAAGACCCCAATGTTTTCCTTCTTTCCTTGCTGCCCACTCGCCCATATCTCCTCTTTGGCTAACACAGTTTAACCCTTATTGCCTCGGTTAAACCTTCCCTGATTGTCTAGACCGGGTTATATCCCTGACGTAAGTTTTCATCACACCCTGTCCTTTCATTTTGCATGATTATTTGTTTAATGCTTTTCCTACCAGATAGATTTTAAGATTATGAACATGAAGTCATGTGTAGTTTTCATCACTGGTGCATTCCTAAAGTCTAGCACAGTGTGTGGAATTTAATAGGTACTAAATAGATATGGGTTAATGAAGGAAGTCACATTCAATGTAGGAAATTGAGGTTCAGAAAGGCTAAATGTCTTCCCAAGGCATGGAGCTAGTAAGGAGCAGAACCAGGATTCAAGCCTAGAATTGCCGGACTCCAAAAGCCCTGATCTCCTAACCACCAAAATCAAGAGCATAGCTCCATGTTTCCACTTCCCAAGCTCACTTTCTCAAGGGAAGCTCAATTTAAACAAATCTGAAGGTAGGATTTTGTTCTTAAGTCAGAATAATCAACTGAATTTTCCTTGGATATCAAAAATAAGGACCAAATATATACTTGGAAATGCAGTAACCCAATTGTTGCTGAGAAACTTGGCACTCTGTGGTTGGCTCCATCAGGTCTGAAGCAGAGAAGCTTCCTGGGGTATCATATCTTAATAACAATTCCCTCATACAATCAGAAGAAAAGTTCCCAAGTAGCCTCCCTACTTCCCAGAACACAGTGTGAGAAGATGGCGTCACAAAAAGGGCTTGGAACTACTCCATGAGGAAAGGGCATGAGCTTGAAGAGGCCATGGTTGTGCCATGTGTGGAAGAAGAAAGCAGGTTACATATCCTGAAGTACCAGGGAGACACCAACGGGGCCCTAACACAAAGGGAGGCATTCAAAAAATGAAGTTATTAAAAATAACCAACATACATCGCCCTCCCCATCTATCCATCTATCCATCCCTCCCTCTCTCCTTCCATCTGTCATATACTTACTGGGGGCCCACTAGGAACTGGGGCCATTGTGGGTACTGAGGGTACAGAGAGGAAGGTGACAGACTGAGCCCTTTTCCTCAAGGAACATTCACTCTACTGGGGTGGAGACTATAAACAAATACATAAACATTGTATTAAAAGCCTCAGGCAGTGATAAGTGTTATAAAGAAAAATGACACAGAAATGAGAGAACCAAGAGTGACAGAAGAGCTTTTATTTTATTTTATTTTTTTATAGATTTTATTTATTTATTTATTTTTAGAGGAAGGGAGGGAGAAAGAGAGGGAGAGAAACACCAATGTGTGGTTGCCTCTCACATGGCCCCCACTGGGGACCTGGCCTGCAACCCAGGCATGTGCCC
>PVJI01020891.1:0-28103 GCA_004026765.1 Micronycteris hirsuta | reverse complement strand
TTATGATAAAAACACTTAGCAAAGTGGGAATAGAGGGAGCATTCCTCAACATAATAAAGGCCATATATGAGAAACCTACAGCCAACATTATACTCAATGGACAAAAACTAAAATCTTTCCCACTAAGATCAGGAACAAGACAAGGTTGCCCACTATCACCACTTCTATTCAACATAGTTCTGGAAGTTTTGGCCACAGCCATCAGATAAGAAAAGGAAATAAAAGGCATCCAAATTGGAAAAGAGGAAACAAAACTGTCATTGTAAATCAACTGCCCTGAAACTGAAATTCAATTCTAAAAATAGTAGTTAATTAGAGAACTATCTTGAAGATAATTGTTGAGTCTATGTATAAGCAACATAAACTTTATCCTTTCTTGTGATGTTGATTTCTGGCATATTCTGTCCTTTCTGAACAAAGACTTTTAAAATACAAAATATACTTGAAGAAGAATTTAAAAATCCAGTTTTAAACTATTTTTTAGAATTATTTTAAAGGAATATTTTTTAGTCTTTTTTCAAGTATTGATATACTATCTTGGGAATTCAGCTTTCCATTGTTAGTTTTAAAGACAGTTTGGGAGCATCTTTAAGCAGAAAATAAATATATTATTTAGACATGACAAAAGTACTATATTAGGAAAAGTATTTTGACATGTGACAAGTTACAAGAACTAAGAAGATTTTAGCAAACAAATGAGACACAAAAATAGTTAAATGATAGTTATAATTAAGAAATTAACTTTAGAAAACTATATCACAATTTGAACTGACTTGATATTTTGGAACTCAAGCTTTTAACACTTCACTAAAAAAGCAGTCAGTTTATAACCTAAAAAAATACTCTTTTTTATTGAATATATTCAAATTCCTAACTCTTGACTTTTCATTATATATACATACGTGTGTGTGTGTGTGTGTGTGTGTGTGTGTGTATACATATACATACTTTTCCCATGATTTCCTTTGATATTCCAGTTCAGTACTTTAGTATGGGACATATGAATAATGTTAGTCTACATACTAAAATATGTCAATGGTTCTACACAAATTGTATTCAAACCAGGGAGGTGGGACATGTGACTTAGTTCTACACTGGTGCTGGGCCTTTGTCCCTGGAGTCATTCCCGATGCTTCTGTTCCACTGGTTTCTACACCCCCACTGCCACTGCGTAGAGAGCATTTCCTAGACTCCTAAAGTCAGCTGCCTTCTGGCAGTGTTTGGTCTATGGGATGCACTGGTGGCATTTCCTAGCATGGGTAGATTCTGTTGTAAAGGATACATCGTTTTTTAGTTTCAGGTCCTACAGAACAGTTTCCTGTGGCTTTAAATTCTCCTTATAGTGTCGGCAACTTGGTACCTTCTCCCTTTTTCATCCAGCCCCTTGTCCAAGAAGAGATCAGAGCTTCCAGGTGCCCCCTTCATCCCCCCCGATTCTCAGATTTTCATCACTTGTGCATCAAATCCCTGCACCGTGTTCACTCTGTTATAAATACTTGCAGGTAGTTCATCTTCCCTGGTTGGGCTTTGACTGATCCAAGATTCCCACATGTTCTGTAACTAAACTGTTCCTTGTTCATACATTGCAATGCTGGATTTCTAAGAACTCTTTTGGATGAAAAAGAGGTTCTGAATCCATATAAAAAGTTTGAAACTCTCAGTCTAGGTGCAAAATCCAAATCCTCGGATAATTCAACACCTTCTAGTCTCTATCTATAACCTGAGCTGGTATTCTAATTCCTAGTTTCTGCCCAAAGCGAACTCCAAGAACTCTAGCCCAGTACTTTCCACAGTCATATCTTTGCTGATACCATTGTCTCTAACTGAATACCTTTCCTTCTTAATTATCCACATTGAAATCCCCACTCAAATTTCATGGATCTGAACAGACACAGGAGATTCTCATTAACTGTGGATTTCATATTTATAAATTTGCCTACCTGCTGATATTTATTTGTAATCTCAAAAACAATACTCATGGCTGTTGCTTAGCAACCTCCCTGGAAGCATCCCTGGGTGAGATCTGAAACTGGCCCCCACAGACAGAGGGCAGGGAGAGAACAAATTAAAAAGGCAGGCCACTTCAGATGGGTAGATGGCAGGTTTAGTAAACAAGGGCACTCTTGTTCAGTAGACAAGGAGGCTTGTCTTGGGCAGCCGTGAATAGATCTCCGCACCCGCCTACGAAATCATAAAAGTTTATATAGAGGCCCTTTCTGGGTTCAATAGCTCACACAGGGTACTTTACCTGGGTTCAGTCACCGTTCCCAGTATAGATGGTCTTATCACCATATTACTACCTCAAGGCCATGTGCTCAGGCTAGCTCAGGGGGCAGGCAAGCAGCACAGATTTCAAGGACTGAGAGGGAGTGGAGAGCCTCCAATTGCCTGGGTCCAGCTTGAGGGTTAAACCAGCAGTCCTGTCTTCCTGATGACCTTTCCCAACAATGGCACTCTCACAGTCATTTACAGACCATGGAGAAATGCCCAAAACTTTCCATATGAGTCACCCACACGAGTGTTCCTGCTGAGGTAGAACAAAGGCGGTGCTCTGCCTTCTTGTTTCAGCGCTCCTGCTGTAAACAAATGTCCTTTCCTCAGTCTATTTAGTGCTACATTCTTTTCACATTCTTTGTGCTCTTTGTTGGTGATTTCACTGTTTAAGTGGACAAGTGTAGTGCTGAAGTGCTGTTTTGTGTTTCTAGGTGTAAGAAGGCTAGGCTGTGACTGCGGTCAAAAATGTGAGTTAGATAAGGTTTGCTTAGGTTTGAGTTATGTGCAGTTGGCCATGAGTTCAATGCTGGTGAATCAAAAATATACATTAAATAACTTTCCTTTAAACAGAAATACTCATAACACAAGGTTATGCATTGATCAAGTGATAAAAATGTCACTAGATGCTAGAACTCAGTATCTCCCTAGAAACAGTGTTTTAGTATTTGCAAATGTCATGTTTACCACACTTTATAAGAATAACTAAATGATGAATAGATTCTACTGTACTTCCTTTTCTAGGAAGCTTCCTCTGATATCTCTTGCTTTTATTTTCCAATTACCCTTGCTTTTATTTTCCAGAACCCTTCATCTGAAACTGCTTCCCCTCTTCTAAGTCATGCTTAAATATTTATGGCAAGCAACAGAAATGTCTTAATGGAACTTTCACAGAGAGCAAATTCAAAGATGCAAAGTTGCTAAGGTCAGTAAGCCAGAAAAGGAGGGGTAAGTAATGTGTCAAAGCATGGACCCACAGTGGAATATTAAAAACTTGTATTTGTACCCAGAAAAAAAGGAAAGCTCATAGCTAATACCAAACAGGTGGATTCTAGGAAAGGCTTCTATTGGTATTGCTGTGTGTGACTGCCTTTATGTGCTCACCATAAGATAGTATTGAGGGAGACTTGGATGCAAGTGTCATGAATTATGCAGACAGCTGCCATCACTCTGTACCTTCTATGATGGTTCTTTATGTCTAGTATATTGTATCCAATATACTAGAATATAAGCTCAGGATCTGATAATGACTCATTTATGTTAATGTCTAAAAATTTCCAATACATAATCACTACAAATATTTCTTGAATAAGTACTGAATACATGTAAGAATAAATCCTATTCTATACTCCATTAATGCAAAAACTGCAACTTTTACTAGTTAACAATCTGATTCTCAGGGAGAACTTTTTATTGCTTAAGTTTCAGTTACATGGCTCATGATATTTTTCTTTTAATTTTTGAGAAACTAGACAAACTGTGTGATTAATATAAATCAAGTGTAATACCATTAGTATCGGTATCAAATAACTTGCAGTTACTGTGTTACTTTTTGCAAAAAGTTTAGTATATATAATCTTATTAAATTAGTTATTATAGTAGATCATGCTTTTCATAGAAATTATGAGTTTAAGATTTATGAAATGGACTTTAATTAACTTACATGTTTATAAGGAAATAGTACCTTTCTGTAGATGGGTGCCATTACTGTATAGTCATATTGATCACATTTTCTCAAAAGCATTTTTGGTTTTAGAGGATATGAAATATGAGGTATAAATAGAATTTTAGCCCAAAGGTAACCGTTACAAAAAAGGTTATTGCCTTGGTTCTTAGTTATTAAGTATGTCTCATGTAATATAATGGTAAGGTATAATTAATCCAAGTCAACATTTGGTAAATATTTTTCAAAAATTATAAGAACTTTTCCTAGATGTTTGGACCAAGAAATCACTGATTGTCTCTCAGACATATCTTCAGAAAGAAAAATGCAAAGCTGATATGAGAACAAGTATTCCCATAGAGATACACGGCATTGACAGAGCCAAGTAGTGTTTTCTCATTCATTCTTTACTTTGGATAATTAACTCCTAATAAAACCCTGTAATGTAATTCCATCTGCTCATTGTAGTTCTCATTTTATTGGTGGAAATTAAATGTTGGAAATTAACCATCTAACAAATCAATATCTTTATGTGTAGTTACCATTTTCTTGGTCTAAATGATAAGGGTTCCCACAATAGAAAATGTATAAGCAATGCTCAAAAGGCTTATTCTAGCATCCTTCTGGTTTCATAAATTATGATTGGATCTTTTTTTTCCAATTCCAACTTCAATGGGTCTTTTTCATGAAATTTCTGTGCTTAACAGCATAGAAAGAAAATGCTTGATCAAAGGAATCTTTTGATGTTCATTCACTGAAAAGCTACATTGTGTCTTATTACTACTTAAATTTGCTGAGGAAGGAAATGGATTGTAAGGTAATGATCTGGAGAAATGGTAGAACTTAAAATAATCTTTCCTATTATAGAATAGCAGGACATAGATTTATTTGGCATTTCTACAATGACAAACTATATGTAGTTTTACTTCTCGCAGCCATACTTGTTTTAGCAATTTTAACCATATTCTGCTCCACTATAAATTGTCAAATATTTTATTGAAACATAATCCTTAATTCTGGATATGAGTAAAAATGGTCTGAAGAAATGCTTATGTTGATTGCACAGCAAGACAATAGAAATAAGTTGGAGTAGTTCATCAAATAGTTCAACTTTAGAGATCCAAAACTCATTTTATAACATATTCAACTATTGCTGCTCCTAAATATCTCTTTCTCCTCTCCTCTCCTCTCCTCTCTCCTCTCCTCTCCTCCTCTTCCTTCTCTCTCTCTCTCTCTCTCACACACACACACACACACACACACTCTTGGGCTCTTTGTTCTTCATCTCTCTCTAAAGGTTTTAGTGCATAGTAACTTTTTGTGGAACAGGAAGCTAACAATGACTTGCATGCCCTTTTCCCCACTTCCCACCCAGAATTTAGAAATAAGAGGACAATAGGTGACCTCTGAAGAATGAACAACAAAATCTTTAACTCATAACAGCAGACACAAGCCATGGAACTGTAACATCAGTCTAACCCTAGGTCAGCCAATGAGTGATGTATTAAAAGATAGAAAATGAGAAAGAAACAGCAGGTTCATATAATAACTGTGATGGTGTAGATGAAACAGTGGCCATGGTGTCACAACAAACTAGATCAGAAAGGACATCCATGTTGACAAATAAGGATATTTCATCAGAGCCTCAATACATAGCCCACAGGTCAATTCATTTACCTTTGCTTTTATTCTCTGCTTATTATGACTAAGCAAATTTCTGATCAGTGAAGCAGATTCTCAGTCATCTCGGAGAAGAAAAGGAGGAATGTGTCTAGACAATGGATGTGAGCAGTCCAGTGCCTGGAAATCTGTAGTCTTCATTATAAATCAATGAAGACATAAGGTGTTAATTCTACACTGGTATCAGGTGAATGTAATTATTATTGAGTTTTCTCCCCAATAACCACATTATTTATATCCCTATTAATAAAATTCCATTTCTTACCTATGAAGATAATGACCATAACCTAGTCCTTGTTAAATTTAGCATCATAATGTCATTCTCTGAGTCCTGCCAACTTCAATAATCATAGTGTAACTGCATGACTCTCTGTTAGAATAACAAAAATATTATCTAATAGTAAATTATAGAAATTTGTTCTTAATGCATGCAATAATTTTATAGTTACTTTCCTTAAATTAAAGTGAGAAAACTCCTCTTAGTTTTAACTGTATGGCTTCCAATACTAGATGTTTCTGACCTATAGATTTGGTAATTTCACTTGATTAACTTAGCCTCATTTTGTTTCTCTATTAAGCTCACTCCACTTTCACAATGACCACATTATACCTTTGCTTTGTTCCTAAACTTCCCACCCCCCCTCATTTCTCCTTCTACTCAGTATATACCAATAAGAACACTTTACACTTGTGGGTGCCTGAGCCTTCTTTACTTTCAGCCCAAATTTATTTATCTCCCTGATTACACATTTGTAGCAAAGAAATTAATTTTTGAAGCCTTCTCACCTGGTTCGCCTGCTGGGTTTGCTGGTGGGAGGGGCTGGTGCGAGAGTGTGATTATGAGCAAAAAGGAAGATGCCAGTGCTTTCCTCCCCCTCTGGGTTGTCTCTGACCGTAGTTTCATCTTCTGGTGCTCCCGCTGGGCAGGCTTCCTCTGTTCCCAGCTTCTGCAGTGTGACCTTAGCCTGCAATCAGAAACACCATTCCTTCTCTGTGATCTTCCAATACGGGGTAATAGTGAGACACGGCTTTTCCTAATCTCTGTGTTATCTGAGACCGATTCCCTTCCTTGTGTTCTTTCTTGTAAACCCTTGAAGTCACTTCTCTTTTCTTCACTAAATCCTGACTGATACAGTACCTAAAGGAGTACAGACTATTAAATTTGAGTCCCATTTTATTCCCATTACCAAATCTACCAACTAGCTGAGTCAATTCATCTACTTCTCTCCCATTATAATAAGGACATTGCTCTCCCGTCAATGGCAGACTCCTCCACATGCCCTTTGTGTCCTGTCTCCTCTGCTTTTGTCAGTCAGTTATTTCTTCAGTCTTAACTTTTTAATGATAGAAACAGCTCATCAATACAATCAGACTCTACCAGAATTATCCTTCATACTCCCATATATTGGTAATTGTAAACAATGCTGCAATGAACACAGGGGTGCTTATGTTCTTTTGAATTAGTGCTTTGGGTTCCTTCAGATACATTCCCAGAAGTGGGATTGCTGGGTCAAAAGGTAGATTAATTTTTAATTTTTTTTTAGGTATCTCTATACTGCTTCCCACAGTGGTTGCACCAATCTGCATTCCCACCAACGGTGCAAAAGGATTCCCCTTTCTCCACATCCACACCAGTACTTGTTGTTTGTTGATTTATTGATGGTAGTCATTCTGACAGGTGTGAGATGATATCTCATTTTCATTCTCTGATGATTAGTGACATTGATCATCTTTTCATATGTCTATTGACCATCTGTATGCCTTCCTTGGAAGAGTGTCTATACAGGTCATTGCCCGTTTTTTAATTGGGTTGTTTGTCTTTTTGGTGTTGAGTTTTGTAAGTTCTTTACAAATTTTGGATCTTAACCCCCTATCAGATGTTATTAGCAAATATATTCTCCCATTCTGTGGGTTGTCTTTTTATTTAGTTGATTATTTCCTTTCCTCTGCAAAAACTTTTTAGTTCAGGGTAGTCCCACTCACTTATTGTTTATTATGTTTCCCTTGCCTGGGGAGATATATCTGGCAAAATATTGCTAAGAGCAATGCCTGATTTTGCTGCCTATGTTTTCTTCTATGTTTTTTATGGTTTCAGGTCTAACATTTAAGTCTTTGATCCATTTTGAATTTATTCTTGTGTGTGGTGGTCTAGTTTCACTTTTCTGCATGTATTTGTCCACTTTTCTCCACACTGTTTGTGGAATAAACTATCTTTAGCCCATTGTATGTGCTTGCTTCCTTTGTAATACATTAATTGAGTATAGAGGTGTAGATTTATTTCTGGGCTCTCTATTCTGTTCCATTGATCTTTGTGTCTCTTTTTATGCCAATATCAGGCTGTTTTGATTACTATGGCCCTGTAGTTTATTTTGATATTAGATAGTGTGATTCTTCTAACTTTGTTCTTATTTCTCAGGATTATTGTTTTTATGTGGGGCTTCTGTGGTTCTGTATAAATTTTCAAGTGTCCATCAGTAGATGAGTGGATAAAACAACTCTGGGACATTTATACAATGGAACACTACTTGGCTGTAAAAAGGGAAAATTTACCCTTTTCAACAGTGAGGATGGCCCTGGAGAACATTATGATAAGTGAAATAAGCCAGTCAGAGAAAGACAAATAGCATATGATTTCACTCATATGTGGAATCCAATGAACAAACTGAAATGCAGAGAAGTAGAGACAGACTCATGGATAGAGAGCAGGATGACAGCTAAGTGGGGCAAGAGGGTGGGGCATAGAGGGATTGAGCAAAAGGAAAAAGGACTCATGGACATGGACAATGGTGTGCTGATTGTGGGGTGGTAGGGGAGGGCATATAAGGCAACTATATGGTAATGGGAAAAAATACAATGAAAAGAAAAAAACAAAAACAAAAATACTCCCTTGGCTCTAAATTCCTATACAGTGATTGCTTCAATTTCTTTGCTTTCTTTCTTTGCGAATGTAACCAAGATGTTGTTTAAACTGACTCTCTACTTCCTTTCCATCCAGTCGATTTCAAATGAACTTCCATCTTCATCCCTCCCTCTTCCTGAAATCTGCTGTCAATTTGGATCAACCTTTAAAAGATGAAACTCAATGAATATTTTTATGTCCTCATTTCAATTGTCTGCACAGTAGCTTTTGACAAATAACTAGTCTGTTCTTCCTAAAAGCTGTGGTCTCTCCAAGACCTAAAATTCCACATAATTGTGGGTTTCTTGTTTATTTTTTGTTTTCTTTTTTTTATTATTATCTATGTCTCATTTGCTGGTAATTTTTCCTCTATTTAACCTCAGACTTTAGGATTTCCTAAGGGTTTACAACAGGTTCCCCAAACCCCACTGACCTCATTCTCTCACTAGGTGATTTTTACCTTTTATTATAGCTTAAAAATCATCTCTAATAGCAATGGCTCCAAAATTTTTAATTTAGTTAAGCCCACTTTTCTGACATTCATATCCAATTAATATTTGAAATCTCTACTTGGGAATATCAAGGACAGCTTGTATCTAACCTGTAAAAATTTATGAAGGGGGACCAAAACAAACTGGAATTTATTTATAAAAAAATTGTATATTTATTTTTACATATTTAAACTTAAGTCACCTTCAAAGTACTCTGTATTTGATGTAATACACCTATAAGATGTTTTTTCCACGGCTCAAAAGAGTTTTGAATTCATCTATTTTGATACCTTTAGCGCTTCTGCTGTTTTTTTGTTTCACCTCTTCTACACTGACAAAATGTTTTCCTTGGAAGACTTTTCATGCAGGGAAACAAACAAAAAAAGTCATTCAGGATCAGATCAGGTGACTAGGGAGGGTGGGGCCTGGGGGTCATGCTGTTTTTGGTCAAAGAGTACGGAACACTCAGCGCCATGTGGGCAGGTGTGCTCATAAATTACCCTTCATGAAATAGGCAAACATTTGAAAGAGTTTTCAAAAAAATTTACTGAAGCCAATGCAGCTTCTCTCAATAATGCCAGCTGGTACACTGATACGGATGGATTCCTAGTACACTCACCTAGTGGGGGAAGCCTCTACCACAAGGGGTCTGCCCTCCAAAAGATAATTCCAGTAAATCTGCATTTCTCTAGTTTTATCCTGTGTTACTTACCTCATGAAACAAGATCAATACAAACTTAGCAGTCCTTGCCAAAATGATAGAAGACATATATAAGAGGCTTCTAATTCCAATCCCTTAGCATTATAAGTAACCTTTACTAAATGCATATTGTATTTTTTGCCATGCTATGCTCATTACAAACATTAATTATTTAATCCTTATAACACACATATGAGGTACGTACTATTATTTACTCCCTTTTTATAGATGAGGAAATTTTAGGAGAGAAAGCTTAAGTGATGAACTGAAGGTATTAGTAAGTGATGCAGCCAGGATTCAGGATAGACTGTTCAGTTTCAGAGTTCATATGTACAGCTGTTACACTATGTCTCAAATTATAATGTAATCATAGTTAACACATTCATAGCAGTTACTACGGGCCAGGCATTGCTAGTTGTAAGTGCTTTAAATATATTAAATCATTTATGAGGAGAGCACTAGCATTTTAATGCCTATTGTGTAGATTAGTAAATACACAGAGAGGTTAAATAATTGCCCAAAGCCAGTCAAGTATAGAGACAGAGTCTAAAACTGGATAGTTGGGCTTGAGTCTGTGCTCTTAATAACCATGACACTTCTTCTCAGTTGTCTCATTGCCTCTACCTGCAAAACACATTTTGAAGTTTCTTTTTTGTTCCTAAGGGCCAGAGAACAAAATCCTGCTAAGATTCTTAGTAAGGAAGAAGCCAACATGCATAAGTTATTAGGGAGCTGGGATGGCAGTCAGAATATCTGAACCAGATGAGGTCAGGCTACACAGTTCAGGGTCATGGTTAGGGTTGTTATTAAGGTGTTTGAGTCCAGCTAGTTGAGAAGTGCAGCCCAACAGGAGGAGAAGTCTCCACTAATTCCTCCAGCAAGCTAGCTAACAGGCAGGAAGCAAGCAGAATGCTTCTCTTAGTCATTTAGTGTGACATCAATGTGCAGGCAGAAATACCCATTTGTAGCCTTATTTTATAAGAACTAGAGAAGTTAAAGGAGACATCTGTATTTTTAAATTAATTTGTAAGTGACCTGGAATTTAGACCTAGGTCTCTGATTCATCATCAGGTGATCTTCTTATTATATCATGTAGACTTTCCCCAGGTTACTGTTTAGTTTTTCATAACAAGCCAAGAAGTAAAGGCATTAGGTTTGAGAGCAACAAAAGTCACATGAGAAAGCAATGTCAGGTGTCAAGAAACAAGGGGATTAATATCTGGTGGTTGTTTTACCAGAGGGCAATTTTAAAAGCTTAACTTCAGTACTGATACATTTTTGTGAAATACTCTTTCAAAGTAAGTTTATATAATGTGGGTGAGAAGAGGAAGGAAGCAGTAACAGGTTTAACTGTGGTATTTTTAAAATTATGTCTTTATGTCCTATTTAGCTGATAAATTTTCAACTAGATACCAATGAGCTACCAAGGATATTTCTATAATTATAAAAAAGCATAATATGTGGGAACAGTTAATTTATAAATAATTTAAATATGTCATGAGAGATGAGCAGAGAACTTCAAATAGAAGTATCACTCATTTGAGAACCTAATTACAAAACTGAGATTTAAACAGAAAACTTAAGAAGTATCCTTGTACACACAATACATTTGTAACCAGTTAAATTTTAGCAAAAGGTACACAAATTCTCTAAGTTTAATTTTTACATTGTCTTATATTATGAATGTTAAGAGAATAAGGTTCATGGCACCAGAATTAGATGCAGCGGTCATGTGCAAAAATGGGGGGATTGGAGCTATGGCAGCTGTGTAGAGTACAACTTAATGAATGCTTTGATTACAATACTTCCTGAAAAATAACAAGGAGCATGCTGGTGCAGGACGAGAGTCAGTTTATCCAAAAGCCTTGGGCCAAGGCAGAGAAAGACAAATACTGTATAGTATCACTTATACAAGTATGCGGAATCTAAAAAAATATCTTATTCATAGAAGCAAAGAATAGCATGGTGGTTGCCGGGAGCTCGTGGGGGGAGAAAATGGGGAGACTAGGTCAAAAAGTGCAAACTTTAAATTATAGAGAAATGAGTTCTGAGGTACATTAGTACAGCATGATGACTACAGTCGATCACTCAGTATTGTGTACTTGACATTTGCTCAGTGTAAGACTTAAGTATTCTCACCAGACACAGAAATAGAATTAACTATATGAGATAATGGATGTGAGATATGTGTATCCAATTATCCCTCAGTAAGCTGGGGAAATGTAAGATAATCTTAAAATTTTGGGGCCAAATATTTGCTCCTCATTAAATTTGTTTGGAGCATATTTCAAATATTTCATAACCTTTTCCAAGTGGGGGTTGGGTAGCATCTTGTAGTCAATCATATTAATATTTACATCCAGTGGGAAAAGACTATGAGTAGTCTACTGTCGGATAAAGTCACATTTTTGCTGCAAAGTTAAGTCAGGTCAGGTCAGTTCTGCTTTGCACTTTCAGAATATGTTATGGTAACTCTTAGTTTTCTGAGCTTTGGATTTCAAAATTTTATACCTCTAAGGCTTTGTAGATTTCCTACCATCATGGTGTTTAAGAGTGACATCTAGTGGCAAACATGTTGATCTGCATAGACATAAAAATTTGTTAATGGTTATAATCCTGGTAAAATAAAAATTTAATTAAGCAACTTAATTAAATATAACTATAGATAAGAAATGTTCCCCTATATATGTATGAATTCTTATTCTACAGTGGATGGAGGCAGGATGCATTCTGTCAATACAATATGATCAGTATTTTTTTTAAAGATTTTATTTTTATTTATTTTTAGAGAGAGGGGAAGGGAGGGGAAAAAAAGAGAGGGAGAGAAACAGCAATGTATGGTTGCCTCTCACATGGCCCTCACTGGGGACCTGGCCCGCAACCCCGGCATGTGCCCTGACTGGGAATCGAACTGGGACCGCTTGGTTCCCAGCCCGACAATATGATCAGTATTATGAAAGAGGACAGTGAAGCGGAGGGATAAGATTGGTTCTACTAAGAAAATGCAGAGGAAATCACTAGCATGAAATCAAAATTGATACAAGTATGGTATTAATATGAGATAATGTTAAATATGCCAAGAGGAATGACTCATGCTTCATATATAATAATATCCTGAATGACAAATGGTAAAACTGTTGGCTTATTTCTGTTTGTGAAATTCTATTTAGCTTAATTCCATTGCTCTTTATTATCAACCCTTAATAGAAAATAAAATTAAAACCATATATTATATCCTATATCTATAAAACAACCTCAGACTTTTTGAAAATGTAAAAGCATTTTTAGAATAAAAATACTAGAAAGCAATATTTTAATATTTAAGTATTTGCAACCAATAATTTAAACTTTAAAATATGGTCAGTAATCTAGGCATGCGTAAAATGGGAATCAATAAAAGAGGTAGCCATATTATTGCATCATAACAATTTATCATCAAGACATTTACTCCACGGCTAAAGTATTATAAATTCTTATTTCATAATTTGTCCTTTAGATGCACTCCTTTTTCATTATATTTGTTACCACTCTTATTGAAATTTATTTTACTCACAACTACAGTGTTTTGAAACTTTGTTATTATATTTATACATTCTGGACCATGTTTCTCCAATTATAATTATGTTTTCTATTTTTAAATATAATACAAATATTTATTTTTCTGTTTGGTTGAGAATCTCTCAGGTCGCCAATCACATGAGCTTGGTTTCTTTAATTAGGTCTCTGGATCCTCCCAGAATGACTCGGGGCCCCTGCAATTCAATGGGCTCCTCTTACAATTGCAGACAGGCCCAGGCTGCAGCAGCCAGGGAGCTCAGCCCCAGCATGGCAGAGGGGGCTACAGAGCAAAAGCCTGACCTGTGATACCCTGTCCCCCATCCCTCTGTCATTGTGGTTTTGTTTATTTTTTCTAACAAAAACAAAGACACACATTCAAAAGAAAAAGAATTTGCCATGTTCCATTTTCTAGTAGTCACACTACCTATATGTGGACACACACACACCACTAACAAGTGCAACTTTAATTTGATCAAATGATATTCTCACTTACTAGATGTACTAGAGTCTGATATTTTCTAATCTGTGTCTTCTTTTTTATTTTTCTTCTGCTTTTATTTTTACTTGATTGTCTAATGCTAGTCACAACCTGCTCTGTTGATCCACTAGTCGACCTTGATATGGAAAGTATTGCTGTGGGAGAATATTAATTTTCTTGGAAAGATATATATACAGTGACATACTTGAATAATAGAACAAAACTATGTATGCCATATAGACAGTTACTGTTTTGGGGTTCAAAATGGAGAGGTAAAAATAAAGGTATTCCTAAGGGGAGAGGCAAGAATTCAAAGAAGAATTAGTATCAAAAAAGAACTTGACACTCAAAGATTGGACGGTACAAAGCACCTTTTCATCAGCGGAGCATATCATATGGTACTGACAAAGGAAAAAACTATACTGAAGAAGAGGATCGTTTCTGATCTGTATGCTTCATAAGCTTGGATTCGATGAGGAAAATGTTTACGATGAATTGTGACAGTGTATTCGCAACTCTCCTCAGTTCAAATTTGAGTGGTTTCTTAAGTCCAGGACCAGAGCTCCTGAGCAGGTGTAACACCTGAATTACCTTGATTGAAAGAGAAAACGTGGTACTAGAAGAAAAGGAGAAGGCAGAGAAAAAGAAAAGAGAACCAAAGCCTTCAACACAGAAATGTAAAACAAATGGAGTACCTGATGGTCGGGGAAGAAAAAAGAATCTGAAACTATGAATACACACTTGTTTCATAATCACTAACTTAAACCAGTAGTACTTTAATTTACAGGTCTTCGTAAGACGTACTGTACAATGCTCAATTGTTACGTTACTCAAAGACATCAGGTTCATCTGTTTACTGAGCTAGAAACTTAGTGTGTAGTTTCATTTTTAATGCAACAGCTGTCCTGAATTTTTTTATCATTAACACTTGAAATAATAAAATAGGCTTCATTTATTTAAAAAAAAAAGGTACTCCAAAAGAGGAGAAAAAAAAGTGCATTGTATCTCATTCTATTTATTGACAGACCATAAAAATCTTAGGAGTTCTTTCCAATGGCCTTGAGGAAAAGATTCTTTCCAAATATGGACATTTTAATCTCTGGGTATAAGAATTTTGGGGATTCCTACAATTTTAGCTGAAAGTGCTGCTTTGATTACTAGTTTTTACTGCCTGTACCAGTAATGAATTAAAGATGACACAGATTTAAAATTTGATTAATTTCCATTTCCACTATGGTAAAAGAACATTTTCTTTCTTATGGTGACAGCAGGATGTCAAATTGAAAATGACTGCTAATTTTTGAAAATTATGGCCTCGATGTCTTGCTCCTACTTCTGCCATATTCAAGGTAAATAGTTGTTCTTTGAATTGAAACATTCCATTCATTTTGCTAGCACGTTTCCCTCACTTCTTTGCCTATTGAAAATTTAATATAATTATGCCTCAAGAGCATAATGAAAGGTGTTTACGAAGCTATTTTTGGATGTCATCTCTAGACTTACAACAGCTTTCAAACTCATCTTCTTTCCAAATTCTTCTTCCACCCAAACCTGTTCTCCTCCAAGCCATTATCATTTTTTATCTAGAGAGTAAGAGTTTGGAATGGGCCTCGAGGAATATCCAGTTACAAGCCAGAAGGAGAAGAGGGGGCACCAGTGTAGTGCGATCAATAGTGATCCAAAAGGAAATCAAGGATTGATAAATAATCCAGGAAAGGAAAGTGTTTCTATTGTATGTAATACCAAAATATCATGCACCTTATCATGCATCTTAGCAAAGAACATTAAGTTCAGTAGAAAAGTGGGAACCAGAGCCAGACTGCAAAGAAATGAGAACTGTCTCTTTGTTCCCACCATACATCCTTGGTACAGGTCTTCTTAGCCTTCTGTGTCTTATTAGCGTTATCACTACACAAGTTTCTCTCCATGAGACTATAAAAGCTTCATGAAAAGTCCACCTGTTACTTCCTTTTGTATACCTAGTGTGTCACATAAAGCATACACATTTCATGTAATAGGATTTATGTAAATTTCAGATTACTTTTTTTTTACTTTGCACAAACTTATATTCACCTTGTCCCAATAAGTGACCGTTACACCAAGGACATAGGGGCTTCAGTGCAGCTCAGAGGCTGAGGCAACTCTAGCAGAGGTCTCCTCCTTATTTCTCTGTTCCCTGTCCTGACATATTGTTTTCCCACTGACACCATGTGCGTCATTATATGTTCAACGAAGTGTAAAGAAATATTTTTGTTGTATCTGCCGCTGCTCATTAGTTTGTATTGAAAATGAGTTCATTTATGGGGCTGTCATAACTGTAAACTCAGTCAACATTTTAAACCCTTATTAACTTTTTCATTTCAACACAGCAGTGAAGTAATACAATATTATTTGACACTTCTGTAATGGAGATAATTCTTTATAATAATTTTAATTGGAAAAACTAAATAGAAATTGGCTAAAATCATAATGAAGAAGGCAGTAAAATGTTCTATAAAGTATCCATTTTGGAGTTGAAGTAATAAAACATAATTATCCAAAGCCATGAGTTCAAAAGAAGAAGGAAGGAAGGAAAGAAAATTAAAGTTATACCAGACTGAGAGAGAAATAATTTTAGGTAAATGAATCTTTTCCAGTACCTTGGGTGTATAATTTTATAAAGTGTAATATAGGCTTCACACATTTTCCTTCTCAAATTGTTTATCACAACTTAGAAAAACTCATAAACTATTTTCTCTTTAGATACCTAGCTTTTCTTCTTTTTCCTTCACAAATGAGCTCCTTTGAAAATGCTGATTAATGAAACAGATGCAATTTTATTAGCCTTTTGACGTCTGTTTGTTTCTCATCCTGATGAACAGGGGGACATGATTCACCTCCTGACCAGCTTCTCTTACATCCATTAATTATCAGCGTCATGCCGTTCCCTCGGCTCTGGGCTCTTGGGATCCCGATGCCTTTTACTTCTCTGCTTGCCATTTGTCTTTTATATTTTTTGCCAAGTAGAAATCATAAGGCTTGCATCTACTCTTCTCATTTTCTTTGGATTTGCACCCTTTCATCCTATTTTATATTGATTTACAGCATCCTTCATTTTTGTTTTTCTTATAGCTTTCATTTTTATTTTTATACATATAATATATAACTGGACTCACTTTCAGCATTTTGTGACAGTTCAGTCAATAATTCAACAAATCATCTGATGACTTCTTGAACATGGCTTTTATAATTCAACAAATCTTGTATCTTCTGGATGGGCTTCTTCATCATTTCCTTTAAGAGTCTATTAATTTGGTTTCTAGTCCTTTTTTACTTTTTAATATTTTAAAGAAAGAGCTACTTTTTTTTTTACCAATATTACAGTCTGTGTGTATTCAATAATCTTGCCTGCATTCATGTCCTTTCCTACCACATTCTTATTAAATTCTAAAACTCACAAATTGTATATTCATGTAAAAATCATGGTCTTCCTTCCTCCTGTGGAAGATATATTAAGTGTGTTTATCTCCTAACATCATAAAAATTTCTAAAATCATACAATATCAATGTATACTGGATGGCAAATATACAGATGGATATACAACCTGAAATCAATTTTTGAGATTAGGCAAATATAGAAATTCATCAAAATAAGTATTTATCCATACTATTAACTCTTTTAAAAATTATGTAAGGAAATAAAACCCTTCTTTTATTTTTTGCAGTTTGTATGTCCTTCCCCACTTTCTCCTCTTACACGAATGTAGCAATATGTATATCAGTATGAATATGTTTTACAAATCTATATGCACATATATACATGTTTTGTTATATATCAGTGTGTGACCTGCTTTTTTCACTTAAATTAGTTTATTAAACAGATAAATAACATTATGATACTTTAGATTGTTTCAAGTTTTTGCTGATATAAACAAAGCTGCAATAAAATCCAGATATATACCAGGTCTGTCCAGAAAAAGTCCAGCCATTGTTAATATAACGAGAATGGTTTGCACAACATCAATGTAACCTGGCAGCCATCGAGAGTCAACTGGAATGCGCGTGTGTGAACAATGACGACTTCACTGTTCTAGTCAGTGGGAGTAGTTGATTGAGCATGTGTACTGTGTGGCTGTCACATTCAAAATGACTGAGCAAGTAGAACAATGAATCTGTATCAAATTTTGCATTAAGCTTGGAAATTCCTCCATGGAAACTATTCAGATGACTCAGAGGCCACAGCTATGGGCCTATGGGTGATTGGCAGCCTCATCACGACAACACACCTGCTTATGCATCATGTATTGTGCAGAGTTTTTTGGTGAGACATCAAATCACCCTGGTGACTCATTTCCCCCCAAAGCCCAGATTTGGTGCCCTGTGACTTCTAGCTTTTCCCGAAACTAAAATCACCTTTGAAAAGGGAGAGACTATCAATGACATTCAAGAAAATATGATGAGCAGCTGATGGTGATTGGGAGAACTGTGTGAGGTCCCAAGGTGCCTACTTTGAAGGGGACTGAGGTGTCATTGACCGATGTACAATGTTTCTTTTATCTTTTATCTTCTTTAATAAATATCTCTATTTTTCACATGTCTCTGTGTCTATGTATATTTATACCTACCTATACTGCATATACATATGTTCATATTCTATTATTATGTAGGATAGATGATTATAAGAGGAATTATTGGACCACGTGATATATATTTTCTATCTTTTATTTTCAATATTTTACAAGTAAATATAAATGTAACTTTCCTTTTTTATATTTTTATTTCCTAATTTATGTTCTCATTCTCAACACTCTTAAAGTAAATAAAGAATTCTCACCAACTTTGTCCCCATATTAAGTCATCTCTCTTTCTAGAAGAATTTAAACATCATGCCGTCCTTTACTGATTCTTATGGCAACTGCCTTGGCATACTCCACAGTCGTCCTGCAGTCTGAGCCCATGTTTGATCAACCATTTAGTGAAGACAGCGTTTAGAAAGTGAGAGGTATAATTAAATGTTTTACTTTACCTTCAGTGGCTTCGGTTACTCTGGGCCTTTAGCCAAATTACTTCCATGATCTTGGTTTTGGGAAGTAAAAAGAAGATAATATCTATTGAACAGAAGTGAAACTGTTGCTTTTCCTCAGCACCCATAAAAATTCAGACCTATAAACCACTCAAATGAAGCTTAATGTCCTGCTAATGGAAAAAAAAGATAACTGTATGTGAAGCTGGATAAGATTCAAGTCAACATATATCATTCTTTACTTTTTACTGAACATATGTTATTTCCCAGCAACTTTGCATTTTCTACCTTATAAACAAACTGACCAAAAACATTGCCTGTGGGTTTACCCTGATGAATTTCAGTTCCAGTGCTTGGATAGCATGCATTTACTTTCCAACTCCACATTTTACCTTCTTCGTTATTCTCTTTTTCTCTTAGTATAGGCACCATTTTGCCCAAAGTTAATAGTTGGAACTGTCCTCTGCTTGGGTGAGAATGCAAATAAGGTCTCTAATTCTTTAATGATGGGAATATTACCCTGACACCTGCATACCTGCCGTTTGGAACACGACTCCTGCTTTAATCAAGGACACAAAATGTTTGAGCACCAGCTACTTATTGAAAGATTACACTATCTTATTTAATAATGCTGGAGGCCATCAATTCAAGACCAAGTTGGAGCCAAGTTTATTTTTGAGAAAGATAAGCCAATGCTTGTCAAGCAGCTATTTCTTTAATTTTCTAAGCTTTATATTTATGTAAATTACAAAGCTATAAACCAAGACCATTCACGTGCATTACCCTAGGAACTACTTCCACTCATGGCCATTTAAATAATATGATAACTAGAGGCAGTCATGTACGAAAATGTTTCTGCATCAACTACCAAAATACTCATTTCTATCCGCCCCACGACATATTGTTTTACCTTGCTAAGAGACAAATTTCTGGGGGACAAAAATAAAGTCTTAAATACACTATCTTTTGACTTTTCTAATGTTCATCTTCTATTATTCTATAACAGTACATATTAAAGAAGCTTCAGACTTCAAAAAAAGGGGGGAAATTTTTTTTTCTAAAGAACTGATATGCTTCATTTCATCAGACAGCAGATAGAAAAATCACCCATTGTACTGTCTTTCTCCCTTGGCTGCTAGAAAAATCTCAATCAAATTTTATGTTCAGTTACTATGGTTTTCTTATCATTGTTTCCTGGCATAATATCTACCATCTCTATAATTGGCTAAATTTTAATTTGTTTTTAAATTAATTTTGCCTATAGCATGTATATATTACTCAAAGCACCTTAAATCTTTTGGAACTTAGATGTATTATAAATATGTATAAACACATTTTCACTTGGACCATCCAGCTGGACTGTTTGATTTTTAAACATTTTTCTTAATATTTTCTTACATTGTTAAAATGAAAATTTATTTTGTTTTAATATAAAAATCTTGGATAATTCAAATAAGTACATGAAAGAAAATTTAAATTATCCATTGTTCTTTTATGAATTGTTTGGCTGTGGACACAGAAAACTGAACCAGCTAAGGCCAGAGGGACGCTGTGGACAGGTGCAGGGACGCGAGGAAGCCCACAGACAGGAAGGCTGAAGAAGCTGAAAGGGGAAAAGTCAGGCACTATGGGGACTTTGGTTCCCCTTTCTGCTTGTCAGTTTCTTTCCTTTCTTTGTAAATATGTTCACACTGCTCTAGCGTAGTACCTGCAAATGCATGTAGTAGAAAATGACTGATCCAGTCTTAGTTTTACCATAGATAGATTCCAGTTTCAAATTCCCAGTGACAGAGATTTGATTAGATTAGCTTGGGTCAGATACCTACCAGCAGATACATCCAAAGCCAACTCTTCACAGTGTTCAAACAAAAGGCTATGGGAGGTCCAACTCACTCTCCAAAAGACAACTGCAGCTGCCATTTCCTTACTACTCAACATATAAAAACTGTACTTTTCTATTTTTGAGAATACATGTCTTTCCTAGAGTCATTTTATGACTGTAAATGAAATATATGCTCTGGATCTTATAATTTCCACTTAACTATAGCACAGACATTTTCTTTTCTTATTAAAAATTTTTTAAAGACATGTTTAAGGCTCTAAAATTTTCTATTGCTGCATAACAAAGTATCACAAATAAGTCAGCTTAAAGCAACTTACACTTAATAGTTGGTAATTCTTTAGGTCAGAAGCCCAGGGGGTGTCAGGAGGCTGAAAGCCCGAGGTGTGCCTGGGCTGGGCTTGCACCTGGAGGTGGCGGGGAGAATCCTTCTGAGCTTATTTAGGTTGTTGGTGGAATTCAGCCCGATGCAGGGCCGCGGTTCCATTCCTAGTGCTGTCACCTCTGGGGCCTGTTCTCAGCCCAGTTAAGCAACCGAATTTCTTCTTATCTGACCTGCTCTGTTCTTGGAATCTTTCTGACTCCTCTAAAGCTGTAGTAGGAAGTATTTAGAAAACTGCTTAAAAAAGGCTCATGATTAGATAAGTTTCACCTGGAAAATACCCCTACTTAAGGTCACTGGGTCATATATAACACAATTATGGGAGTGACATCTTATCACTCAGTTTCCAGGATTAGGTGTAAAAGCTTGAGGATCTACCACAAAAGGCAAGGAAAGAAGGAAAGGAAGGAAGGAGAAATTAAGGAAGAAAGATCCAAAACACTAATCAATAGCTTATAATTTGTTTACTACTCCTTTGGTTCCTAATGATTTGTAATTTAATATTTGCAAACCATTAAGTTTGACAAACATTAACAAATTAGATTCTATTTCTGAGCTATTTGTTCCATTACAGTTTTCACATGCTTGTTGATATATTTTATATCTTAAATAAATGTATTTTCATGATATAAGAACTAGAAGGGCAACTCGTCCTTGAGATTTTTTTGTTGTCCAAATTGTCTTACCCACATATGTTTATATGTCATGCTAGACATTTTTATGTATTTTTTTATTTTATAAAATAATTGACATTTTGGTTGAAATTTTATTAAATTATCATTATATTTGAGAAATATTTAAATCCAATTTAGTAATACAAAGTCCATACTTATCTTTCAATGTAATGGTAGAAAGCCACCCTATTTTTCACATATTGTATTCTCAAAAATAAATTCAAAGGCTTATTTCTATAAGTAGATACCAAATCCATAAGTTAAAAGAGAATTTTCTTCCAAGAAAGCTAAAATGTTATTATGTGAGTTGTTTTTAGTTTAAAAACATTTTTTTTTTCCTAAAGGTTACAAGTAGTAATGTAACAATGGAAAATTGTAACAGTTGGGGACTGTAACCCACCGCTCCATTCTTCTTACAGTGTTTCTGTAAGTGCCAACTCTGATATGTAGCTTGTAGATGAACAGCATGTTTGCTAAGAATCCTAGGAACTCACTTCAGGAGATACAGACTCCGACCTTCAAGCATCAGAGTTCCAGGAGATTTGCTGACCTGTATCCATGGAGCCAGGATGACGTGACGCTAGTGTGACCAAACCGGAGTGATACATAGCTACCATCATTGGCCTTATCAGAATGGACTGTGCTCCTCTGCACACAGGGAACTTTTCAACCACCTCCCTTGATCTCTTTGTTCTGTTCCCCTCTCCTCCTTATAAAAACCTTCTGCCTCCACTGGGATGCAGAGATGGGCTTTGAGAAATGGGTACCCATCTTCCAGATGGCCGGCACCTGAAAATAATCCCCTTTCCTTTACACAAGCACCTGCCTCTTGAGTATTGGCTTTTGCAGCGGTGGGCAGCCGGATTACAATAACAGAATTATTTTAGGGAATGCCATGTTTAAAAACAATACTATCTTTTATCAGGAAAAATGTGAGACTTCTTAAATGGTGTTAATAATTGTTCTAATTATAGCTTAGAATTTTAATTAAATCTTAGTCTGTAATGAAACGACAAAAGTTAAATTTTAAATATATGTCATAAAGATAGTCCAATACAACAATCGAATACAAATAGTGTCCAGAGTTAGATACAAAGATATATTAGAACTTAATAAAACACAAAAATTACTTCTTATCCATAGGAAAAAAATCTATACTTTTTAATAGTTTTCTGAAAACTGACTAAACATTTGAAATATTGAATGAATGCAGCTGTGTCCCTACCTCACTCCTTGCTTCCAAATAAATCATAAGTCAATTTATTATTCATTCAACACATGTTTTGAGCAATGTGATTACATTGGACCTACCTAGATAATCCAGGACAACCTCTCATCTCTGATCCTTGATCACATCTGCAAAGCCCCTCTTACACTGTGAGGTAACGTATCCACAGAGTCTGGGGATGAGGACATGGGCACCTTTGGGGAACCATTATTCTGCCCATTACATTGGTAGTACCCCAAACTGTCAAGGTCATGAGGAAACCGCAGAAATGGATGCAACTTCTAATGGATCCATTTCATAGCCCTCAAGTTAAAATCCCACATAGTCTTTAACCCAGTAGTGAATCATGCATCCTCCTAGCAGCAAATCATGTATCTGCACTACAGGAGGTTTAATAAAGCCCTGTTTGTACTAGGGAAAACTTGTAATAATTAAATATTCAGTAATCGGGGATTGATTCAGTACATTATGATACATTCATGTAATGGTTTTTTACATTTGTATAAAACATTAATGAAGATCTTAATGTTCTAGTATAGAAAAATGCTTAAGCTAACAGAATTGCTTGCAAAAGGAAAAAAAAAAAAAAGATCCTGTTTGTATACCTTTCTAAAGTGTTATTTTTTCCATGAGCAAAACTTACTTCTATTACAAAATCCAATTATAATGCAATGTTATGGGTCCCTTGCATTTCTTCACATTGGTAAGCAAAGGTACTAACAACACTTTATGTCAGACTATTCCTTTAAGAATGTTTGTATAGTGAACAGCCTGTGAAGCCAGAGAGAGTCTCCTTCCAGAGCAGAGGACAGATTTACTTACTGTCAGTGTGAGAAAGAGAATGCCTCCCTCTGGTGCAACAACTCGGGCCTGTTTGCTGGCAGTCTTCTCAGAAAAGATGGATGGAGGTTTCCTAAACTCTGAATTCTCCAGTGTGACACAAACTCACTGCGTGTTTAGCATCCGTCTCGCCCCCGTGGTGGTACTTGGTAGAGGGACTTGATTGGAACATAAATCTCACACGGTCCCTGGACAGGGGCCTGGCCCTGAGCAGGTCAGCCGAGAGCCAGCTGTAGTGCGTGGGCTCTTGACTTTGTGTCGGAAAGGTTTCACGGCATGAGTCCAAGTGACTGTGAGGGTACATTTACTAAACCTGGGGACAGTCAAACAAGTGTCAACATAAGAAACGTTCAAACCTTAGAGAATTTTTATGAATTTATTTGAGCGAAACTGATGACAATCGCCAGGTAGCAAAACCTCAACAGATTTGAAAAAATTCTCTGGAAAATAGCAGTTTTGCAGCTTATTTTCTACATTACAATTGAAAGTAGAGGCATAAGGGGGTTATATGGAATCTATTGCTGATAGATTAGGGTGATGGGGGAAAGCAAAGTCGGGGGATACCTCTGGGATTGGATAAAAGGTAAAATGTTAGACATATATTTACACTACTTTTACATAGGTGGGCACGGGTAGCTAAGTGTCAACAATTAACCCGGTAACAGCAACAATGAGGGGACTCGCAGTCTCGCTCTGGTGCTGTGCTAGTGCTGTGAGGGGTCTGGAACAAAGGAAATTACTCTGACTTTCCAAGGTACGTTATCGTAGATACAAAAAGATAATAGACAGGCTCAGTTAAGGTAAAGACTGGCTTTAGTCAGGGAATTTTCTGGCCTGGGTTATGACTGTCCACCATAACCTGATTTTAGTTAGAAAGTTTTAATTTCGGACCATCCACTGTGGTTACTTTTGTCTCTGAGTGCATGAGGACACCATGCAGGCCTCCCTGAGCTTGTCAGGTTTAGCAGGTGGCCCCTTTTCGTCCACACAAGGAAGGGTTTAGCACAGAAGAAGCAACAGGAGAGCCCAGGCTGGGCTGCCTTAACTCACTGGGAAGTCGGAGAAAAGGGGTCAGGGATTAGCCTGGGAAGAGCTTCTGCTGCCCATTGTCCCCCTGCTTGCAAGTCTTGTGGGGAACCTTAGTGTTTAGGAGGTGCGTGCTGGTGAGGGAAGAACAAGGGGAAGAGAATGGAGCAGGAGGCTCCCCAGCGGGAGAGTGAACTGGGTCCTTTGTCCCGAGTTTTTATCTCTCTCTCACAGATGGGATTCTTAGGGAAGGTCTCAGGGGAGGGTTTCAGTAGAATATTCATCAGTTCTCCAGGTGTGCTCTTTCAGGGCTATAGTCTTTACTGATTGGTCAGTGACAGGGCAGGGAGTCTTTTGTCACTGCATTGATCTGGCACTGCTAACCTGGTTTTGCTGCTTTTCTGGGCCTGGACCTGAAATACAAGTGAGGTCTAGATGTTATCTCTGGGGAGGTGACCTTCTGTATTTGGCAGTAAATTGTTCTGCCAGTGTGTTCAGCTGTCCGTGGATGAAAAGGGGCCTCATACTAAAGCTGACAAGCTCAGGGGAGACCTGCATGGTGCCCTGAACCTATGCCTTTCACCCCCCCCCCCCCGCAACCCCACCTTAGTTAGGCCCATTCTCTTGCATGAGAACAGATTACCAATAAATCCTGCTTGCATGCTAATAGACTCGCCGATCTATAGTACTTTACGGCATTGGTAAGAAGAACTGAGATTCTGTGTTTCTCCTGTTAGAGAAACATCAAATGAAAAACAAATCTTTTGGTATTAACATAATTTTCTTGAATGAGTGTCATTATCCATGTATTTAACATGCTTTCTGCTTTTATGAATAGTAACGACATCCACAATCAATTTAATTCCTCATCCACTTCCACAAACCCTCAAGAGCCTACTTAGGATGTCTGCCACTTGGCTCAGAAAGTAAGGCTGTTACTAATCTAAGGGTGAAAGCATGGCTTCTTACTCTCCACAGGACAGAAGAAATTTAAGTGTGTTGCTTTGAATCTGGGTTCAAACTCTCCTGAAATTATCAGGACTAGAGTGTGAGTTTGTGCTTTTGCATTTGAGGGCAGAGCTGCCTACAGTCACTTAGAGTCATTTCACTTACTAAGTCCTCTTATTCTCTTTTCCCTCAATTTCTGCTTTTTTTTTTAACGATATCATCTCATTCCTTGATTGAAAGTCTTGCATTCTAAGGAAGCCAAAGACTTAATAGGTCTTACATGACCTATATGGTCCTATATGACCTGGCCACTCCCTTTGGTCTTTGCTTTCATTTCCCCAAAAAGCAGAGCCGAAGACAAGTGCTCAGAAGCAAGAAGTTTAGTTTGGGAAGTCATTCCAGACAACCAGAGCAAGGAAACCAGAGACGAGAGCCTTGTCTGAGGACTCATTACTGAGTGGGTGATCGCTGTGGGCACCGTAGTTCAATGATCAGGAACCCTGGGAGGTCGAGCGTCCTCTATGCCTAGACATGATGGGGGAAGTTTCATTCAACAGCAGTCATCCCCCATTACTCTTGGGCGGCTCCAGGGGTTTGCTCAGGAGTGAGCCGAGCAAAGCCAGTCTCCAGGCATCTTGGCAGCACTGCGCAGCAGCCCCAGGCAGACAGTGATGACAAGGCCTACACGCCTGCTGAAGCAGCGATGGCCAGAGTGAAGGAGTGCTGACAGAGGAAAGATGTGAGGTAACTCCCCCCATGTGCACATGCACACGGTGCCTCTCTGATCGCCTCTCCCACTACTCCTCTCCCTCTCTCGGATGCTCCAGGCACCACTGGCCGTAAGGCATTTGCTTCAGGTGTTCTTTTTGTGTGAAATGCTATTTCCCTAGACTTCAAGTCTTCGCTCAGACTGCATCTTCTTAAGGATGCAGATCTTCATCACTCTTATTAATATCAGAATGAAACCAAAAAAGCTGGCGTTCGTGCTGCCTGTCACCTACCAGATCCAACAAGCAGAGACAGGGATTGAGTCTTTACGGGAGCTTTATTCAGATGGCCGGCAATCTGAGAAGATGGCGGGTCTGTACCCTAACAGACCATCCTACATTTCCTTTAAAGCCAGCTTTTTTATGACAGAGAACAAAGTATGGTGAAGGGTTTGGAATTCAGGGAAAATTAGATTAAAAAAACCCTTCAGCATTCTCACCGTGAGTGGTTAGCTGGACCCCAGAGGGTCATCTGTGTCTCCCTGGAACACAACGGCTGGGATACCACCTTGACTGCTTATGATCTCTTGTGGAGCACAGAGGTCAATCGCTGCGGTCTCCTGGAGTCAGGGCGGGTCACATCTGCAGTTCCAGAAACAACAGCTTTTCAAATGCATTAACCACTGGGCTTATTAACTATTACCTTAAGCTAAAATTTTTCCACTCTTCAGTTCCCCAGCAAGAACACGCCCTCACCCTTATCCCCACACCCATATTCAATACCCCATGTCTTTAGTCTTTCATACACTCAATCCCCAAATCCTTTTCTATTTGTTTCCTTCATTCCTTAGCAATGATCACCTTCATATATACCTTATTACTTTTTATTTATATATGTCATTTATAACGTTACCCCTACCCCCCAATCTACAGAATGAAAGCCCCATCAGGATCTTTGTTTGATTTATTCTCTGGTTAACATATCTCAAACAGTATTTGGACTGATTTCAGCCCCTTTCTTTTATAATTTGTTTTAATTCAGATAAAAAGTAACACTAATTACCCAGGTTTGAAAATGGAAATCAAGAGAGCAAAGGGCTTACCTTTTCTGCAGTAACTGTTAGACATTAGTGCTCTTAGAGGAGGATAATTAAAGTGTTTGAAATTAGAAAATGATACTGCTTGAATTTAAAGCAATTTGCACTTTTATAAACATTCTAAAGGCACCAGCTACAAATCTCTTGTAGTTTAAATAGTTTTCTTTTTATTATAAACCATAGGTCAATATGTCCTCTTGATGAATATTTAAGGTTAAATGGATGACCACATAATCTAATAACAACTAATTGTTATTAGGATAGAGAAGTGGTATTATAAATTTTATGTTTAAAACTTTGTTTTCACTAATTTAGAAATCCTTCATTTTTATTCAACTCCTGAATAGAAAACCCAATATAAAGTTTGCCATTCTTTCTTTGAGAAACTTATTCCCACGACTTAGTTTTTTGTTTGTTTTTATTTATAAGCTTCATGTTTTGATTACTTTGGCAACTACATTTTAAAGCAGAGGCAAGAATGTTTCTGAGGTGTCAACCAATATTTAAACACTGTCAAATCAAATAATTAAGCATAAGCAGAAAAAAGATCCAGAGATGTCATGCCTACATCTTATTCTGTCTTCATGTCATTCCCCAGGGCAGAGTGGTGCTAATTACA
>PVJI01020890.1:0-28105 GCA_004026765.1 Micronycteris hirsuta | reverse complement strand
ACCACCTCACACCAGTCAGAATGGCCATCATCAACAAAGCAACAGATAACTGTTGGAGGGGATGTGGAGAAAAGGGAACCCTACTGCACTGTTGGTGGGAATGCAGACTGGTGCAGCCACTGTGGAAAACAGTATGGAACTTCCTCAGGAAAATGAAAATGGAACTGCCTTTCGACCCAGCAATTCCACTACTGGGATTATACCCTAAGAATCCTGAAAAACCAATTCAAAAGAACCTTTGCACTCCTATGTTCATAGCAGCACAATTCACAATAGCTAAGTGCTGGAAACAACCTAGGTGCCCATCTACAAATGAATGGATCAAGAAACTATGGTACATTTACACAGTGGAATTCTACGCAGCAGAGAGGAAGAAGGAGCTTATACCCTTTGCAACAGCATGGATGGAACTGGAGAGCATTATGCTAAGTGAAGTAAGCCTGGCAATGAGGGTCAAATACCATATGATCTCACCTTACCCGGATCATAACCAACAAAAGCAGAAAGCAAGCAAAACATAACCAGAGACATTGAAATTAAGAACAGTCTAATAATAGACAAGGGAAAGTGGGGAGGGCACAATGGGGAGAAGCGTTTTCAGGAATCACTGTAAAGGACACATGGACAGAACTAAGTGGGAGGAGGGAGGCTTGGGGTGGAGGGGGGCTGGAGGCGAAGGGAGGAGGGGCGGGGAGAGGATGCAAATAACTGTAATGAATAAAAATAAAATTAAATTAAAAAATAAATAACAGTATGTATATATAATTGAAAATTAAATGTTAAAGGAATTATTTTGAATATAAATTGCAATTACTTGTTTACATCTGTCACCTTACTCAAAATTTTGTGTACTTATATCTTTTTGTTTTAGGTACAAGAGCTCCCTTCAATATTTCCTGTAATGCATGTTTTGAGGTTGTATGTTTTCTTTCTTTTTTCTTTTGTCTAGAAGGACTTTATTTTTCCTTTATATTTAAAGAATAATTTTGTTAGGTTTCATTTTGGATAATTTTTTTTTAAATATGTTTCATTGAGTATGCTATTACAGTTGCCCCATTTTCCTCCTTTTATTCCCTTCCATCCTGCACACCCTCTTCCACCTGCATTCCCCCACTTCAGTTCATGTCCATGGATCATACTTATAAGTTCCTTGGCTTCTACATTTCCTATACTATTCCTAACATCCCCCCGTCTATTTTCTACATATGATTTATGCTACTTATTCTCTGTACCTTCCCCCCATCTTCTTCTCCTCCCATTTCCTTGCTGATAACCCTCCATGTGATCTCCATTTCTGTGATTCTGTTCCTGTTCTAGTTGTTTGCTTAGTTTGTTTTAGTTTTTGTTTTTTAGGTTCAATTGTTAATAGCTGTGAGTTTGTTGTCATTATACTGTTCATATTTTTTATCTTTTTCTCAGATAAATCCCTTTAACATTTCATATAATAAGGGCTGGGTGATGATCAACTCCTTTAACTTGACCTTATCTTGGAAGCACTTTATCTGCCCTTCTATTATAAATGATAGCTTTGCTGGATAGAATAATCTTGGATGTACGTCCTTGCCTTTCATGACTTAAAATACTTCTTTCCAGCCCCTTCTTTCCTCCAAGGTTTCTTTTAAGAAATCAGCTGATAGTCTAATGGGAACTCCTTGGTTGGTAACTCTCTTCTCTTGTTGCTTTTGGATTCTCTCCTCTTTAATCTTGTCCAATGTAATTATGATGTGCCTTGGTGTGTTCCTCCTTGGGTCCAACTTCTTTGGGACTCTCTGAGCTTCCTGGACTTCCTGAAAGTCTATTTTCTTTGCAGATTAGGGAAGTTTTCTTTCATTATTTTTTCAAATAAGTTTTCAATTTCTTGGTCTTCCTCTTCTCCTTCTGGCACTCCTATGATTCAGATATCGGAAAAGTTAAAGATGTCCTGGAGGTTCCTAAGCCTCTCCTCATTTTTTTGAATTCTTGTTTTTTCATTCTGTCCTGGTTGAATGTTTCCTTCTTCCTACTGCTCCAAACCATTGATTTGCATCCTCTTTTCTTTCCCATCACTGTTGGTTCCCTGTAGATTTTTCTTTATTTCACGTAATGCAAAGTTCATTGCTGCCTGGGTCTTTTTTATGCTGTTGAAGTACCCAATGAGTTCCTGGAGCATCTTGATAACCCGATGAGGATTCCGGCCCGCGAAATCCGTGGGGGAGGACCGTAGCCGATCGCGTGAATAAATCTCACACTGAGACATGCTGGGAGAAAGAGCCCGGTGCCACGGGACCAATTCCTCTATCTCAGGAAAAGGACCACGGGCGTGGGTTAGTCGGATTTTTATTAGGAAGCTCAGGACACAGCAAAATGGGAATGGCTATTCATTAACTATGCAAGGGGTTCCGGGCAACCATTAGCATAATCCCTTGGCTCCGGGGGAAGGGGCCCAGAAAGTTAACAAGTCTTAGAAAGTAAGTTAATCCAATTTCCCTTCAAGGAATTCTTTTTTCCACGAGCATGATTTTTACGCCGGCCTGCACGGGAGTGTTCATTTCTATGGAGCCAGGCTCGAGATGTGGAAATTCCCGGGGGGTTATGTTTTTATCATGCGGATGAAAAGAATTCCTGTCACAATAACTAGTGTTTTGAACTGTGCATCTGATAGGTTAGCTATCTGTTTCTTGCTTAGTTGTAGTTTTTCTGGAGCTTTGAACTGTTCTTTCATTTGGGCCATTTTTCTTTGTCTTGGTGCACCTATTACATAGTAAGGAGTGGAGCCTTAGGTGTCCATCAGGGTGGGGAAACCCAGGTGGCTGCGTTGTGATAGTGTGTGTGGGGGAGGGATCCAAGAGGGAACAGTGCCACTTACTCAGCTCTCTGGTGGTTTTCAGTCACTTCTCCAGCTACCCACAATCAAATTGGGCCATTTTGGTGCTGATTCCCCAGGTGGGTCGGTTTGTGTATGTTCTAGGACCCTATGGGTCTCTCCAATGAACTCTCCTATGAGGCTGGGAGTTGCTCCCATTGCCATCTCAACCCCCACAGATTTTTTCAGTCAGAGTTTTTGAGGCTTTACTTCCCCATACTGGTTCCCTGGGTTGTGTGGTCTATTTTGCTCCCTAGTTGTTCCTCCTGGTTTATTTGCATGCGAATGTGGGACTTCCTGCTCTGCCAGCCACTGCCTTACCCAGTCACCAGCTGCTGCCTTGGCCAAATTCCTCTCTGCCTCAGCTGTCCATCTCCACCCCTCCTATGGATCTGGAGGAATGTTTCTTTAACTCCTTGGTTGTCGGACTTCTATACAGTTCAATTTTCTGTCAGTTCTATTGTTTTTTGTTTTTAAATTTGTGGCTGTCTTTATTTTGCTTGTGCAAGGAGGCACAGTGTGTCTACCTACACATCCATCTTGGCCAGGAAGTCTAATTTTTATTTTTATTTTTATTTTATTTTTATTTTTTTTTAAAGATTTTATTTATTTATTTCCAGAGAGAGAGAAGAGAGGGAGAAAGAGCAATGTATGGTTGCCTCTCACATGGTCCTCATTGGGGACCTGGCCCGCAACCCAGGCATGTGCCCCAACTGGGAATCGAACCGGGACCCTCTGGTTCCCAGCCCGCGCTCAATCCACTGAGCTACACCAGATGGGCGGAAGTCTAATTTTTAATTTTTAAAGTACAGTTGGCATATAATATTATATTAGTTTTGGCTGTACAGCATAGTGATTATGTAACTTACAATGCGATTACTTTGCTAAATCTTGAACCCATCTCACAACATAAGTAGTTATTACAATATTGTTGGTTATATTCTTTTTTAAAGATATTTTATTGATTATGCCATTACAGTTGTCCCATTTCCCCCTCTTTATTCCCCTCTGCCCCATACAATGCTCCCATTCCCCTCCCTTTAGTTTTTGTCCATGGGTCACACACATAAGTTCTTTGGCTTCTACATTTCCTATACTATTCTTAATCTCCCCCTGTCTGTTTTCTACCTACTCCTTATGCTACTTATTCTCTGTACCTTTTCCTCCTCTGCCTCCCCCACTCCCCTGTTGATATCCCTTCATACCTTATATAAATCCCTTTAACATTTCATATAATAAAGGCTGGGTGATGATGAACTCCTTGAACTTGACCTTATCTGAGAAGCACTTTTTCTGCCCTTCCATTCTAAATGAAAGTTTTGCTGGATAGAGTATTCTTGGATGTAGGTCCTTGCCTTTCATGACTTGGTATACCTCTCTCCAGTCCCTTCTCGCCTGAAAGGTCTCTTTTGAGAAATCATCTGACAGTCTTATGGGGATTCCTTTGTAGGTAACTGTCTCCTTTTTCTCTTGTTGCTTCTAAGATTCTCTCCTTATTTTTAATCTTGGGTAATGTCATTATGATGTGCCTTGGTGTGTTCCTCTTTGGGTCCAACTTCTTTGGGACTCTCTGAGCTTCCTGGACTTCCTGAAAGTCTATTTCCTTCACCAGCTTGGGGACGTTCTCCTTCATTATTTGTTCAAATAAGTTTTCAATCCATTGGTCTTCCTCTTCTCCTTCTGGCACCCCTATGACTCAGATATTGGGATGTTTAAAGATGTCCTGGAGGTTCTTAAGCCTCTCCTCATTTTTTTGAATTCTTTTTTTTTAATTTTAAAAGATTTTATTTATTTATTTTTAGACAGAAGGGAATAGAGGGAGAAAGAGATGGAGAGAAACATCAATGTGTGGCTGCATCTCATGTGGCCCCCCTGGGGACCTGGCCTGCACCCCATGCATGTGCCCTGACTGGGAATCAAACCAGTGACCCTTTGGTTCTCAGCCCACTCTCAATCCACTGAGCTATATCAGCCAGGGCATGAATTCTCGTTTCTTCATTCTTTTCTGGTTGAATGTTTTTTTTTTTTTTTTTTTCCTTCTGGTCCACACTGTTGATTGGAATTCAAATTTCCTTCCCATTCTTATTCATTCCCTGCACATTTCCTCTCATTTCCTTTAGCATATCCTTCATTTGTTCATCTAATTGCGACCAAATTTCAACCAAATCTGTGAGCTTCCTGATTACCAGTGTTTTGAACTGTGCATCTGATGGGTTGGCTATCTTTTCTTCCCTTAGTTGTATTTTTTCTGGAGATTTGATCTGTTCTTTCATTTAGGCCATTTTTTTTTTCTCGGCATGCCTGTTACTTTAAGGGGCGGAGCCTCAGGTGTTCACCAGGGTGGGGTAACCCAAGTTGTTGTGTTGTGACGCTGCCTATGGGGCGGGGCCTGAGAGAACAGTGGTGCTTGCTCCACTCTCCAACTTCCCCCCTACCCACAAGCAAGTTGGGCCCTTCTGTGCTGGCTCCGGGATGGGAGGGTGGGCTTGTGTAGTTCCATGTCCCTGTGGGTCTCTAATGAACTCTCCTGTGAGACTGGAAGTTCCTCCTGCCGCTGACTCAACCCCCACAGGTGTTTTCAATTGGTGGTTTGAGGCTTTATTTCCCCAAGACAGTGAGTTGTGTGGTCTGCTCCACTCCCCAGCTTTTTCTCCCAGTTTATCTGCGTGCAAATGAGGGACCTCCTGGTCCACCAGCCTTGGCCCTGCTGGGTCCCGGTCAGCCAACCTCGGGTTTCACTGAGTGCGCCAGCCATATATTGGCCAGGTGCACCCTCCACGAGCTTCTCCGGGCAGCTGCAGGGTTGCCAGTACCACTCCACAAACTGCTGTCTTGCTGCATGCTCTCAACCCGGCTCCGCCCCACTTACCAGTCTGGATGAACATGTCTTCTTTAACTCCTTGGTTGTTGGACTTTAACTTAGTTCAATTTTCTGTCAGTTCTGGCTGTTTTTGTATTTAAAATTGTTTTTCCTCTTTTGGTTGTGCGAGGAGGCACAGTGTGTCTACCTATGCCTCCATCTTGGCTGGAAGTCCTCTGTTGGTTATATTCTTTGTGAGATGTTTTACATACTCATGACATTTTTTTTTTGTAAATATCAACTTGTACTTCTTTTTTTTTTAAAGATTTTATTTATTTTCATTTTTAGAGAGAGGGGAAGGGAGGGAGACAGAGAGGGAGAGAAACAGCAATATATGGTTGCCTCTCACATGGCCCTCACTCGGGACCTGGCTTGCAACCCAGGCATGTGCCCTGACTGGGAATCGAACCGGGACCCTTTGGTTCCCAGCTCGCGCTCAATCCACTGAGCTACACCAGCCAGGGCCCAACTTGTACTTCTTAATATAGTCACCTTTTTTACCCATTCCCTCAACTCACCTCCTGTTAGGTCGGAGTCGCTCAAGAAACCAGATGGACAGAGTGAGCTAAGGAGCAGGGTTTATTAGTGGGGAATAAGAGGGAAAGTGGGGCCAACCAAGGGAGGTCAGGACTTGTTCTGTTCTTAGGGCAGGGTTTTTAAGCGCAAAAACCCATGAAGAGTAACTGGTTGGGGTGTCAGAGTCTGATTGTCTAGAGCTGGTTGCTGGATGCTGTTTCTGCTGACCATTGTTCTTGATACATCTTGTCAGGCTCAAGTTAAAGCTGCATTCCTGTTATGCCGGATAGGCTGACCCCAGACCCCGATATTAGCTGGGCATCTGTTTGTCCTGGGTAGGGTTGCAGGCAGTTTCCCAAGGTACAGTATCCTGCCTAGTGATTGTCCATTCCTCCTAGGCCTGCCTAGGTCTGTCATCTCCCATCTGGAAACTATGAGTTTGTTATTTGTATTTATGAGTTTGTTTCTGTTTTGTTTATTTAATTTATTTTTTAGTTTCTACATATAAGAAAAATCATATGGCATTTGTTTTTATCTGACACATTTCATTCAGTACACTGATCTCTAGGTCTACCTATGTTTTTATAGATGGTAAGATTCATTCATTTTTATGGATGAGTTATTCTATTTTATATATGCACCATTTCTTTATTAATTTATCTATTGATGTATGTTTAGGTTTCTTCCATATTCCTGCTACTGTAAATAATGCTACAATAAACATATAGATACATGTATATTTTTGATTTGGTATTTTGGATTCCTTTAGGTAAATACCCAGAAGTGGTATTGTTGGGGTATTTTGCCTTTTGTCATAGTCTTTGGATTAAAGTCTATTTTTTTGTGGTATAGGTATTGCTAGCTCACCTTTTATTATTTTTGTTTTAATGAAAAATTTTTTTGAATAATGCATTTTTTTAACATTTCATCACTGCTTTATTGAAAAGTACTTATACATGGGACAATAATTTGATTGGTTTAATTATTATTATTTTTTTAAATAATTACTTTACTGTTGTTCAATTACAGTTGTCTGCATCCTCTCCCCTCCCCTCCCCCACCCGCTCCAACCCCACCTCCCTTCCCTGCCTCCCTCCTCCCCCTTGGTTCTGTCCATGTGTCCTCTACAGTGGTTCCAGAAATCCCCTCTCCCCATTGTCCCCTCCCCCCTCCCCTCTGGCTATTGTTAGATTGTTCTTAATCTCAATGTCTCTGGTTACGTTTTGCTTGCTTTTTGCTTTTGTTGATTATGTTCCAGTTAAAGGTGAGTTCATATGGTATTTGTCCCTCATCACCTGGCTTACTTCACTTAGCATCATGCTCTCCAGTTCTATCCATGCTGTTCCAAAGGGTATAAGCTCCTTCTTCCTCTCTGCTGGGTAGAATTCCATTGTGTAAATGTACCATAGTTTATTGATCCACTCATTTGTAAACGGACACTTAGGTTGTTTCCAGCACTTGGCTATTGTGAATTGTACTGCTATGAACATCGGAGTGCATAGGTTCTTTTGAATTGGTGTTTCACGGCTCTTAGGGTATAATCCCAGCAGTGGAATTGCTGGGTCAAAAGGCAGTTCCATATTCATTTTTCTGAGGAAGTTCCATACTGTTTTCCACAGTGGCTGCACCAGTCTGCATTCCCACCAACAGTGCACTAGGGTTCCCTTTTCTCCACATCCCCTCCAACAGTCATCTGTTGCTTTGTTGATGATGGCCATTCTGACTGGTGTGAGGTGGTATGTCATTGTGGTTTTAATTTGCATCTCTCTGATGGCAAGTGATGTGGAGCATCTTTTCATATGTCTCTGGGCCCTCTGCATGTCCTCTTTCAAAAGGGGTCTGTTCATGTCTTTTGCCGATTTTTTAATCGGGTTTTTTGTCTTCCTGGGTGGAGTCATATGAGTTCTTAATATATTTTGTAGATCAAACCCTTGTCCAAGGTATCACTGGCAAATATGTTTTCCCATACTGTTGGTTCTCTTTTTATTTTAATACTGTTTGCTTTAGTCCCACAGAAGCTCTTTATTTTAATAAGGTCCCATTTGTTTATTCTTTTCTTTATGCCCCTTGCTCTAGGGGACACATCATTGAAGATGTTGCTGCGTGGAATGTCTGAGATTTTCCTACCAATGTTTTCCTCTAGGACTTTTATGGTGTTGTGACTTATATCCACCTTTTATACACCTTTTATCCACCTTTAATTTATTGTATGGTGTAAGTTGGTGTTCGAGTTTCATTTTTTTGCATGTAGCCATCCAGATTTCCCAACACCATTTGTTGAAGAGGCTATTTTTATTCCATTTTATGCTTCTGTCCCCTCTGTCGAAGATTAATTGGCCATAGAGACTTGGGTTTATTTCTGGGCTCTCTATTCTGTTCCATTGGTCTATCTGTCTGTTCTTATGCCAGTACCAAGCTGTTTTGATTACAGTGGCCTTGTAATATAGTTTGATATCAGGTATTGTTATTTCCCCTACTTTGTTCTTCTTTCTCAAAATTGCAGCTGATATTCGGGGACGTTTATCGTTCCATATACCTTTTTGAAGTGTTTTTTCTATATCTGTGAAATATGCCATTGGTACTTTGATAGGGATTGCATTGAATCTATAAATATCTTTGGGTAGTATGGACATTTTGATGATGTTGATTCTTCCAATCCATGAGCACGGTATATATTTCCATTTGCTTGTGTCTTCTATGATTTCTTTCTTCAGTGTTGTGTAGTTTTCTGAGTATAGATCTTTTACTTCCTTGGTTAGGTTTATTCCTAGGTATTTTATTTTTCTTGTTGTTATATCAAATGGGATTTTTTTCCCTGATTTCTGCTTCTGATCTTTCACTGTTGGCATACAAAAATGTCTTTGATTTCTGGATATTGACTTTGTATCCTGCTGTTTTGCCAAATTCATTGATTAGATCAAGTAGCTTTTGGGTGGAGTCTATAAAATTTTCTATGTACACTATCATGTTATCTGCAAACAATGACAGTTTTATTTCCTCCTTTCCAATTTGTATGCCTTTTATTTTCTTTTCTTGTCTGATTACTATGGCTAAAACTTCCAGTACTAAATTGAATAGAAGTGGTGATAGTGGACATCCTTGTATTGTTCCTGATTTTAGTGGGAAAGATTTTAGTTTTTGCCCATTAAGTATAATGTTGGCTGTAAGTCTCTCATATATGGCCTTTATTATGTTGAGGAATGCTCCCTCTATTTCCACTTCTCTAAGTGTTTTTATCATAAATGGGTGCTGTAACTTATCAAATGTTTTTTCTGCATCTATTAATATGATCATGTGATTTTTGTCTTTGCTTTTGTTTATGTGATGTATTACGTTTATTGTTTTCAGAATATTGAACCACCCTTGCATCCCTAGGACGAATCCCACTTGGTCATGGTGTATAATCTTTTTAATGTATTGCTGGATGCAGTTTGCCAATATTTTGTGGAGGATTTTAGTATCTATGTTCACCAACGATATTGGCCTGAAGTTTTCTTTCTTTGTCGTGTCTTTATCTGGTTTCGGAATTAGGATGATGCTGGCTTCTTAAAAAGTTTTGGAGTCTTCCATCATTTTGAATTTTTTGAATAGTCTGTGAAGGACAGATGTTAGTTCTTCCTTAAATGCTTTGTAGAATCCTCCTGTGAAACCTCCTGGTCTAGGGCTTTTCTGTGTCAGGAGTTTTTTGAGGACTGCTTCAATTTCATCTGCTGTTATTGGTCAGTTCAGGCTTTCTGCTTCCTCTTTATTGAGTTTTGGAAGATTATATTTTCCTAGAAATTTGTCCATTTTACCTAGGTTTTCATATTTCTTGGCATACAGTTCTTCATAGTAGCATCTTACAATCCTTTGTATTTCTGTGGTGTCAGTTGTAATATCTCCTCTTTCATTTCTGATTGAGTTTATTTGGGTCCTCTCTCTTTTTTTCTTGATGAGCCTGCTTAAAGTCTTGTCGATTTTGTTTATCTTTTTGAAGAACCAGCTTCTGGATTCATTGATCCTTAGAATTGTGCTTTTAGTCTCTATGTCATTTAATTCTGCTCAGATCTTGGTTATATCCTTCCTTCTACTTGTTTTGAGTTGTCTTTGTTTATTTTCCTTGAGTTCTTGTAGGCATAGAGTTAGGTTGTTTTTTTTGAAATGTTTCTATTTTTTTTAGGTAGGCCTGTATCGCTATGAACTTCCCTCTCAGGACTGCCTTTGCTGTGTCCCATAAGTTTTGAGTTGTTGTAAGTTCATTTTTATTTGTTTCATGAAACTTTTTTATTTCTTCCCTAATCTCATCCTTGACCCATTCCGTGTTTAATAGCATGCAATTCAATCTCCATGATTTTGAGTGTTTTGGGTTTTTTTCCTTTGGGTTGGTTTCTAATTTCAGTCCCTAGTGGTCAGAGAAAATATTTGATATGATTTCAACTTTCTTGAATTTGTTCAGGCTTGTTTTGTGTCCTATCATATGGTCTATTTTTGAAAATGTTCCATGTGCATTTGAATAGAATGTGTATTTAGCTTCTTTGGGATGAAAGGCTCTATGTATATCAGTTAAATCCATTTCATCTAGGGCATTGTTCAATGTCACAATATTTTTGCTGATATTTTGTTTGGAAGATCTGTCCATTTTTGACAGTGGAGTGTTGAAGTCCCCTACTATAATCGTGTTGCTATCAGTATCTTTCTTGAAGTCCTCCAAGGTTTTCTTTATGTACTTGGGTGCTCCTATGTTGGGTGCATATATATTTACAATGTTTATGTCTTCTTGGTGGATTCTTACCTTGAGTATTATGATGTGTCCTTCTGGGTCTCTCTTTATGGGCCTTTTATGAAGTCTATTTTGTCGGATATGAGTATTGCTACTCCGGCTCTTTTTTCCTGTTCGTTTGTTTGGAAAACTTGTTTCCAACCCCTCACTTTTAGTCTGTGTAGGTCTTTTGTCCTGAGGTGGGTCTCTTGTAGGCAGTATATGTGTGGATCGTGCTTTCTTATCCATTCAGCTATTCTATTTCTTTTGATTGGAGCATTTAATCCATTTATATTTAAGGTCATTATTGATAGGTACTTATTCATTGCCTTTTTTTTTTGTATTTGTGTTCCCTTCTCTCTTTCTCTTTCCTTTCCTTCCCTTAAATCAGTCCCTTCAGGATCTCTTGCAGAGCTGGCTTGGTGGAGGTGTATTCTTTTAGACTTCTTTTGTCTGGGAAGCTCCTTATTTGGCCTTTTATCTTGATTGAGAGCCTTGCTGGGTACAGTATCCTTGGTTGCAGGCCTCTGGTTTTTATCGCTTGGAATATTTCTTGCCATTCCCTTCTGGCTTGGAGCATTTCCATTGAGAAGTCAGCTGCTATCCTTATCGGGCTCCCTTGTATGTTGCTTCCTATATCTGCCTCGCTGCCTTTAAGATTCTCTCTTTGTCTTGGAATTTTGTCATTTTAATTATGATGTGTCTTGAAGTAGGCCTGTTTGGGGTTTTTTTTATTGGAACTCTCTGTGTTTCCTGGATTTGTGGGACTTTTTCTCTCATCATATTAGGTAAGTTTTCCATCATTACTTTTTCAAACAGGTTTTCTATCGCTAGCTCTTCTCTTCTCCTTCTGGTATCCCTATTATACAAATATTATTACGTTTCATGTTTTCCTGCATTTCCCTTAATACTTCTTCATTCTTTCTGAGTCTCTTTTCCCTTTCTTGCTCTTTTTGGCTGTTTTTTTTTTATACCTTATCTTCCAGCTTGTTGATTCAATCCTCTCCTTCATCGAGCCTGCTTTTGATTCCTTCTATTGTGTTCTTTAGTTCAGATATTGTATTCTTCATTTCCTCTTGGCCCTTTTGGATAGTTTCTATTTCCTTTTTCATGTTGATACAGTTTGCATAGAGCTCGTCATAGTTTCTCTGTAGTTTCTCATAATTTTCTGCAAGCTCTTTGAGCTTCTTGAGCTTCCTGATAACCAATGCTTTGAACTCAATATCTGATAGTTCGCTTGCCTCTGTTTCATTTATCATTCTTTCTGGGGTACCCTCCTTTCCTTTCATTTGGGGATTATTTGTCTTCCCATTATTTGTGAGAGTCTTCTTGCTAGCCTTTGTTTCTTAAATTACTCTTATTCAGTTGTTTATTGTGGGTAATTTCTCCTCCAATTGGTGTGTTATCCATTCAATCCTGGATTGAGTTTAGTGTGGGTTCCTCTTCCTCCTTCACCTTCTTCTGTTCTTTTGTGTTGGTGGTTCCTTCGCTGATATATTTCCTCTCCCAGCTGGTGTACTGGTGTTCACTGCTCCCACCTTGCAAGTTCTCTGGAGTAGTGAAGCTAAATTTCTGTCACTGTCTCTGTTTTTTGGGATGACCCCTGTGTGGTCCAACTCTGGTATCTTCACAACTCCAGATTTTAATGTCCTACCTGTGGGTAAAGAAGAGGGGAAAGGCAAAAGGCAAAAGGCAAAAAAAAAGGAGTGAAGGAAGGGAGAAAGAATAATACTAGGAGAGGAAGGGAGGAAGGACAAAAAAAAGAAACTAAGGAATAAAGGAAGGATGTATTGAAAGAAAAGAAGAATTTTTTTTCTACTTTTTATAAATTGAGACAAAAAATAAATAAAAAGAGGAGAAGACTAGGAATAGTAAAGGAAAGGGAGGAAGAAGGCATTAAAAAATTAAGGGCAGAAAGGAAGAAGGAAGAAAAGAAAAACAAACAAACAACCAAACAAAAAAACTTATGCTGGCTGGCTTTAAAAGTGTTTGGCCAGGCCTGTTCTTTTGGTCTTCCTGTCTGCATCAGGCTGGGAAGATACTAGTTTTGCTTTTTCCCTTCCTGAGATGCACTCTTCGCTGTTTTCCAGCCTCAATCCCAGTTCTTAGGTGTGCTTCTGAGTCCAGACTGCATCTGTTGTGCTGTTTTTGAGGTGCAGCTATTAGGGGCAACTACCCTACCGCCTTCTTGCTGATTTAGGTGCTATGAACTCTCAGTGACCCTTCTGGGTGGTTTGTTTTGCCCCCACACTGAGTCAAGAGTTTGTGAGCACTGCGCCTCCCCTCAGCGGGGCTTCTCTGTCTTTATTGAGCCACTCGGCCCTGCAGGGCTCAGTGCACAGGGGCTGTGTGGCTAGCACTTTGTCCCTGGTCCTCAGGGCATGAGCTCTGAGTACCTGTGCTCACTGCCCGCTTTTGTCCCTGGATTTGGCGCCAATGCGCTGCAGGCTGGAGGGCCCAGTTGTGCACTGACCCTGGTTTTTTGAAGTGTGCACAAGTGGGCCGTGGGTCATCAGGTGCTCACAGTCCCCAATTCACCTTGATTGGCTGCGGAAGCCGCAACTGGTCCTGAGGCTACTGGTTGCAGATTGCTCCCAGTTCTTCTGGAGTTAGCAGGGATCGGCTGTGGGTCACAGGGTTCATTCAGTCTTCAATTCACCCCTGATGGGAGGGCCAGCCGCCATGGGCCAAGGGCCATTTGTGGACTCAACCCGGTGCTTCTGGAGATTGGGCAGGCCGAGTATGCACTGATCCCCGGGGCTGTTGGGAGTGGGGCCTCTCCAGACAGCTGGGGAGTGCCTATTTTTTTTTAATTCTTCCTATTTACGCCCACCAGACCTAATAAGCATCTGGTCTCTCACACATCCCAACCTGGTTCTCTCCCAAGAATTTTGCAGCAGACCCAGCAGCCACCGGGTCTGGGGCTGCAGCCCTCCCAATTCCCTGCTCTGGTCCCGGGGGACCTTCTTATTCCAAAGCCCTCTCCTTACCATCGATCATTCAGTTTCCCCTATAATCCTGGTCACCAATCTTCTTATATTCTGGAATACCGCTGGGTATTCACTCTGTTCCTCAGAAAATTGGCTAGGTGTTTCACCAGCTGGCAAGAGGAAGTGGACTCCTCTCCTCCCTATCTCGCTGCCATCTTCCCCCATGAAATATTTTTTATTTCAGTCTGTCTGTGTCTTTTGGTCTGAAAATGAGTCTGTGTCTTTCAGTCTGTCTGTTTACTTACAGTCTGTCTGTGTCTTTTGGTCTGAAATGAGTCTCTTTCAATCAGATTATGTACTGGTCTTGTTATATTAACCATTCAGCCACCTAGTTTTGATTGGAACATTTAATACATTTAAAGTTATTGTTGATGGACATGTAGTTGTTGACATTTTATTAATCATATTTTTTCTTCTACTTCATCTTAACAATTCCTTTTAACATTCTGTGTAATACTGGTTTGATTGTGATGGAATCTTTAGCTTTTTCTTGTCTGAGAAGCTCTTTATCTATTCTTTGATTCTAAATAATAGATTTGATCTACAGAGAAATATTGAGTATAGGTTCTTGCTTTTCATCACTTTGAGTATTTTGTGCCAATAAGTTCTGGCCTGACAAGATTCTGTTGATAAATTAACTGACCATCTTATGAGAGTTTCCTGCAAGGCAACTAACTGCTTTTATCTTGCTGTTTTTAAGATTTTCTTTTTGTCTTTAATCTTTGGTATTTGACTTATTATAATTCTTTGTGTAGGTCTCTTTGAGTTCATCTAAGTTGGTACTCTTTGCACTTCCAGGGCTTGTATGTCTATTTTTTTCTTTAGATTAAGTACATTTTCTGTCTCCATCTGCTATCCCTAAAATGCTCATTGGTATGCTTGATGTTTTTCCAAAGGCCCATTAAACTATTCTCATTTTTCTGGATACTTTTTTTTTTCATATTTTGATGTATTTTTGTTACCTTATCTTTCAAATCACTGATTTGATTTTCTGCATCATTTAATATCTTTTGATTCCTTAAAGTGTATATTTGCTTATTATATGGTTTGTTTCTGTTTATTTTTAAAGTTTCTATGTTAATTTTTGCTGTTAACATTCTCACTGAGTTCCTTGAGCATCCTTAAAACCATTGTTTTAAACTCTGTATCAGATATTTTGCTTCCTTCCATTTAATTTAGTTCTTTTTAAAGAGATTTCCCTGTTCTTTCATTTGGGGCATGTTTCTTTGTCTTCCATTTTTGGCTGCCCCCGCTGTGTTTATTCCTATGTATTTGTTAAACTGCTACATATCCTAGTCTTGGTAAAGTAGTCTTATGTAGTAGGTGGCCTGTGGGGCCTAGTGGCTCAGTCTCCCTGGTCACCTGAACCAAGTGTTCCTGATTTTTGTTTTTTGTTTTTTGTATGTTTTTTGTGTGGCTTCCTGTTGTAGTTGAGTCTTTATTTGTGTTTTGAGGGCTCATTGGTCGTTAAGGGCTGGCCATGACTACCATGGGAAAGCTGTTGTGTGGTGGCTGACCCCATGTAACAGGATTTTCTTTAGTGGGGGTCTTGTGCCTGCTGAGTCTTCCCTTTTATGTGTTCTATTTGTGGAGTTAATTGGGTTGTGCTATGGTGTATTCTGAAACTGATCACTGATGTGTTAGTTCTGGGACCACTTAGGAGGTGAAAGCCAAGGTCAGCTGCTTCCTTTACCCTGCCTGGGCCACCTGGTATGAGTGGCACAGTGCTGGTTGCCTGTTGTCCTAAGCTTGGAGGTACCTGGGACAGGCTAAGCTACATATATTTTTAAAATATTTTATTTATTTATTTTTAGACAGAAGGGAAGGGAGGGAGAAAGAGAGGGAGAGAAACATCAATGTGAGGTTGCCTCTCACGTAATTCCCACTGGGGACCTCTCCTGCAACCCAGGCATGTACCCTGACTGGGTATTGAACAATCGACCCTTTGGTTCACAGCCCACACTCAATCCACTGAGCTACACCAGCCAGGGCTTAAGCTAAATATTGAACCCTACTGCCACTAATGCTAGAGTTTGTGTTGATTAGAAAGAAGTACAGGACACACCAAAGCTGGATGTTGGTTTTGCGGAAGTTTGTAAATCTTCGTAAGATTTTAGAAAAATATGCAGTGGAGACACGATGGGTAATTTGTATTTAAAAAAGCTCCTGAAACTACTATAAAGGACACATAGACAAAACTAAGAGGGAGGGTGGAAGCAAGGGAGAGAAGTGGGTTTGGATGGGGTGAGAGGGACGGGAGGCAAGAAAATGGAGAAAACTGTAATTGAAGAACAATAAAGTAATTTTAAAAAAAGGCTCCTGGAATTAGCTTCTGTGAGCCTGCAAGTTGAGTGTAGCTAGGTGTTAGGGAATCACCAGAGTGGAATACACAATGTTAGCTAGGTTGGTGGAAACTCAGATATGGCACCTATCTGCACCTTTAGGGGGAAGTTTTAGCAAAGATAGAATGACTACTGTCAGCATTTCTGTCTAGGACAAAACTACCCCTCCAGATCTTGCCTGTAGCTAGATAATTAGTGTCCCCCCATCTTTTCTGGTTCTTATTTAAAAAATCCTCACCAAATGCCCTGGCTGGTGTAGCTCAGTGGATTGAGTGCGGGCTGGGAACCGAAGGGGCCCGGTTTGATTCCCAGTCAGGGCACATGCCTGGGTTGCAGGCCAGGTCCCCAGTGGGGGCCACGTGAGAGGCAACCACACATTGCTGTTTCTCTCCCTCTCTTTCTCCCTCCCTTCTCCTCTAAAAATAAAATAAAATCTTTAAAAAAATTTAAAAAAATCCTCACCAAAGGATATGTTTATTGATTTGACAGAGAGAAAACATCAGCGTGAGAAACATCAGTTGGTTGCCTCCTGCATGTGTCTAACTGAGGATTGAGCATACAACCCGAGGCATGTTTACTGACAGGGGATTGAGTCTGCAACCTTTTGGTGTACAGGATTGCACTCTGACCCACTAAGCATCCAGCCAGGTTTCCTGATGCCTTTTGGACTGCTCTGGAACTCAGAGCAAGTAAATCCAAGTAAGTCTCTGTGGGCCCTTTAAGAGGAATGTCTGGTACTCTAGAATCCCTCCAGCTCACTTAACCATAATTTTTGCTGTTTTTCACAGCTAGAAGTTATAGGGACTTCTTATGGCATGGAAAACCTGGACTGGGAAGCCTCATTTGGGACTGGTATCCCTCACTTCAGGGGGACTCTGCAGCCAATATATCCCTCCCAATTTTTAACTGCCACACTTGGGTGTGGGACCTGCCCATATTGCACCTCCACCCTTTTTACCAGTGTTGATGCATCTTTTTCTGTACATCCTTAGTGATAGAACTTCTGTTCAGCTAATCTTCAGGAAGTTCTTTTTTTTTTCTTTTTTCTTTTTAAAAATATTGTATTTATTTACTTTTATTTTTATTTTTTAATATTTTTTATTTTATTGTTGTTCAAGTAAAGTTGTCTGCATTTTCCCCCCACCACTCCCCTACCACCCCAGCCATCCCCACCACCCTCCCCTGATCCCCCACCTCCTTGGTAGAGATTTCAGGCACTTCTTAATGATAGTTATTCTGTAGTTCAGTTGTAACTCTGAAGTGGTCATGGGAGGAGTCGAGAGTGCAGCACTTACCTACTCTGTCATCTTGACCATAAGCCTGGATATTATTTTTGACTTGTGGTTTTTTTCTTTCAATTTTGAATATATCATTTTACTCTCTCCTGGCTTATAGGGTTTATGCTAAAAAAATGTGACAATAGATGTGGTGAAAAATGTGATGAGGTTTTCTTTGTAGGTTATTTTATTTTATTTTATTTATTAAATTATTTATTTTATTTTATTTATTAAATTATTTAATAAAATTTATTTTATTTATTATTATTTATTTTATTTTATTTTATTCATTATTTTATTTTCCTGAGTGCCTTGAGAATATTTTCTTGTCATTAACCTTTATAATGTGTCTTGGAGAAAGATTTTTTTTTTGCATTGAGATAATTAATCTGTTACCATTTTGTGTTAGAATGTCCAGCTCCTTCTATAGGTTTGAAAAGTTCTCAATTATTTCTTTGAATAGGCTCTCTGTCCCCTTCTTCCTCTCTTTGCCTTCTGGTATACCCATTTTTTTTTATGTTGCTCCTTTTAATGGAGTCAGAAATTTCTCATAGAGTTCTTTAATTTTTTAACCTCTTAGTTCTCTCTCTTCTTCCACCTGAATTATTTCTATTGTTTATCTTTGAGCTCATTAATTTCCTCTTCCATCCCGTCTGCTCTATTTCCAATACTTTGTAATGCATTCATCATCTCATTTATTATATTTTTAGCTCAAGAATTTCTGTTTAATTCTTTTTTTATAATTTCTATAGTTTTGGTAAAGCACTCTTTTTGCTCATTAATTTTATCTCTTAGCTCATGGAACTGCCTTTCTGAGTTTTCTTGTATTTTGTTGAGATTTTCAAAACTGTAATCTTAAACACTGCCATTTAAATCAGTCTTTCATGTTATTGAGTTTGGTTTCTGGAGACTTTTATTTCTATGCTACTATGTTACCTTGGTTATTCATGGCAGTTGATTTTTTTTTCTGCCTAGACATTTGAGGTAGTGAACTTTTCTTATATTATTTTGTTCTTATCAGTTTAGCAGGTTGAAAAGTTGAGGGCATTTTCTTTTCTTTTGTTTGTTTTGTTTTCCAGTAAGTGGTACATAACACAAGGTTTTGTGTTTTCTTACCTGCACTGCTTGCACTACCAAGATCATCATTGGGTAGTGTCACTTCAGCCATGGAAAATGCCATGTACCCACTAGGGTAGCGGTGCAGGTCCCTTTTGTCTTTGGATAACCTTGTTTTCAAGGAATCACCACTATTATGGGGGGAATGTGCAGGTTGTGAGGAACTAGATTTTCAGGTGTCATGCATTACCTTCTTGTTACTAATGTACACTTGTTTCAATTTGCTACTTTAGGCATTTCCACTGCCTTTACTGTACAAGTGGCAAACACAAGGCCTGTGGGTGGAATCCAGCCCTTCACCTTGTTTTATCTGGCCTGGCACCTTGTTTCTTTCTACCCAGCGACAGCACTGAGATCCTTGGCCCTAGTTAAGAAATAGTTACATTTATACAGTCTAAGAAATAGTTACATTTATACAGTCCTAAAGTTACATTCAGCCCTTTGAAGGCAACTGCAAGGTTGATGTGGCCCTCAGTGAAAATGAGTTTGACACTCCTGCTCTACTGGATTCCACCCTGACAGGTTGGAGGAGAGAGGAATGTTCATAAGTTTGTGGTGCTTCCTTTTTGTTAGTAATGGCTACTGAACTGCCGTGCTGTTTAATACATCTCAGCTACTGCTACAGGGTTTTGCTACAATGAGAGGAGAAAAAAGGAGCCAGCTCCTCAGGTAAGGTTGCTGCTTCTTTCCTTACTAACCTCCAAGTCATAGTATGAGGGTCCCAGCCCTACTTCTCCACCACTACTATGTAGCTGGGGACAAAATGGTGTCTGTGGCCACTGTCCCTGAGCTTCCCCAAGTCTGCTTCCCTTACTCCTTCTAATGCATCCATGTGTGTGGATCTCTCAGGCATTTTTGTGTGTTAAGCAGAGAAATCTCTGATAAATTAAAGTTGTTCTTGTAAAGATAAGGGGGTATACAAAAGGACATTCTCACTCTGCCATACTGCTGACGTTTCAAAGATTCTTTTGAAAGTACATTTTAGAAGCTTTTAGGATCAATAACTTGATGGAACAGGTGATTTCTTCCTTTCCTTAAGTTTGCACATCCAAACACAATTAAGGTATTCAGCACAATAAAGGGCCTTTTGAATCAGTATGCTCCTTCTTTGAAGGCAGTTTTAGTTAAAGAATACACACACACCTATGGAAAGATTTTCTATACCTATGAAAAAGTCTATCAACATTGTATTATTAAACTAAATAAACAGCATAAAATCACTTGTAATTTATAGCACACTAAATTCAAAAATACACAATTTGAAAATATTTACAAATTCATAAATTTTAAAAATTGCTCAGTTACGGTTGTCCCAATTTTTCACCCATTGCTCTCCCCTGCCCTGCTTATACCATGCTACCTCAGTCAATCCTTACCCTGTTATCCATTACAATGGGTCCTTTATACACGGTCCTTGACTAGACCCTTCCCATTCTTTCTCCCATTATCCCTCTCCACCTCCACTCTGGTCACTGTCAGTTTGTTACTTATTTCCATGTCTCTGGTTCTGTTATACTCATTTGCTTTGTTGATTAGATTTCACCTATGGGTGAGATCATATTGTATTTGTCTTTTGCTGCCTGGCTTATTTCACTTAGTATAATACTCTCCAGTTTCATCCATGCTGTCAGGAAGGGGAGGGGCTCCTTCTTCCTTTCTGCTGCATAGTATTCCATTGTGTAATTATACCACAGTTTTTTGTTACACTCATTTACTGTTGGGCACTTAGTTTGCTTCCAGCACTTGGCTATTGTAAATAGTGCTGCTCTGAACATTGGGGTACACAGGTTCTTTTGAATTGGTGTTTCAGGATCTTTAAGGTACATTCCCAGCAGTGGGATTATTGGGTCAAGAGGCAGTTCCATTTTTAGTTTTCTGAGGAAATTTCATACTGTTTCAACAGTGGCTTCACCAGTCTGCATTCCCACCAACAGTACAGGATTCCCTTTTCCCCACATTCTTGCCACCACTTGGTTTTTTTGTTGATTTTTAAATGATGGCCATTCTGACTGTTGTGAAATGGTATCTCACTATGGTTATAAATATTTTTTGATATCAGAATATAAATTACAGTTACTTGTATTACAATTTTGGCTGATTTTTATTTTCTGTTTTGTATACCATTCTTTTTCTTTTTTTTTTCAAATTCTAAGTATAATTTTCTAAACTTTTTAATTTTTTATTGTTGTTCAAGTAGTTTTCTGCCTTTTTCCTCACTCCTCCCCACCGCCCCAACTTCCCTCCCTCCCTCCCCCATTTCCACCCCCTTTGTTATTGTCCATATGTCCTTTATAATTGTACCTGTAAACCCTTCACACTTTTCCCTCATTATCCCCTCCCACCTCTCCTCTGATCACTGTCAGCTTGTTCTCAATTTCAATGTCTTTAGCTCTACTTTGCTTGCTTGTTCACTTTGTTGATTAGGTTCCTGTTAATGGTGAGATCATATGGTATTTGTTCTTATTTATTTATTTTTAGAGAGAGAAAGGAGGGAGAAAGAGAGGGAGAGAAACATCAATGTGTGGTTGCCTCTCATGTACCCACTACTGGGGACCTGGCCCACAACCCAGACATGTGCCCTGACTGGGAATCAAATCAGTGACCCTTTTGTTCACAGGCTGGAATTCAATCCACTGAGCCACACCAGCCAGGGCCCAAGAATAATTTTTATTAATATTTAAATAAAGTATACAAAAATGCACAAAACCAAAATTTTATAAAGACTATATTTAATGTGATGGGTATGCTTGCTTCTTCATTAGTTCAGTCCAGTCAAGGTCACATGAAGATAAAGGTATACATGTCAGGGGCACTATTGGGCCTATTTTCTTTTTTTTAATTTCTTTATTTATTTTTATTTTTTTAATTAAGAAAGTTTGTATTGTTGTTTAAGTACAGTTGTCTCCTTTTTGTAATGTAATTTGTATTATAATTTAAGAAAATATTTCAAAAATAAATTTTTGTCTTCCCTTGAAGACAAAAGAGGACACTTTTTCCATTATTTTTAGAGTGAAGGGAGGAGGGAGAGGAAGAGAAAGAAACATCAATGCAAGAGAAAGCATTGCTTGGTCCCCTCCCATACACACCAGACCAAGGGATTCCAGGTGCCTAGATTGGGGATCAAACCCACAACCTAGCCATGTGCCCTGACCTGTAATCAAACCTGTAACCTTTCAGATATGGGACAATGCTCCAAACAACTGAGACACACTGGCCAGGGCTAAAACAATTTTTTGAAAGCTAATTTCTTCCCAACTTACTTATACATTAATTAAATATCCACATTCTCTTTTATATGCTTACATTTCTCCCAGTTTTGGGGCCAGTCTCAATTATTTCTTACTTGTTCCACTTCAGGAACTGCTATGTGTTCAAGGAGACAGTTGTGGGACTACTGGAGCTTGGGCTTGGGCAGGGGCCAAGGTTTTAGGATGAAATATACCAACTCATCATCTTTGGGAGTTAAGTTTTGCCCCAAATACAGACACAGTTAAAGCTTTGGCTCAGAAAAGCAGTTTATAGCCCTTCTAAAGGGATCAGGAATCCACAGGTAAAACACAAATGCTCATCTGTTGCTGTCACAACAACCAGGCCTGTGAGGCCAGAAAAGGAGAAAATCTAAAAAAAGAAAGAGGCCAGAAAAGGAGAAAAACTAGTTTCCAGTTTCTAAATCTTCAAAAAGAGCTAAGCAATAAGACTGTAGAGCAAAAGAAAAAGGTAATAAGGGATAAGCAACCTGGGAAGTGTGTACCAGAAAAGTAAGGCCCAGAATATGGTAGAAGGGCAAGACCACACTCCAGGCCCACTGGCCTCATAGAGACCATTCCAAATATGCAATCTGGAGTACGCTGTTAGTAGTTCTTTCCAGACTCTGTTGTTCACAAAAGGTCTGTATGAATGATGAGTATATACCTTTTTTTTCAACTCTGTGAGGAAATTCGATCAATTATTATCCTTGACAATACTTTTCTGACAAAGATAATGAGCTCCAGAGAAGTTTTCTGTTTATACGGCTGACAACTGGTGGAGGTAGGCCTCAAGTTCTGCACAGTTGATTCCAAATGTTTGAACCTTTCCAGTGTCCAATGATGATTTTATTACCATGGTTAAACCACAGGCCTTTACATGTTACTAAAACTGGGCATTGACCTAGTAGTAAAAAAGACCCTTGTCATCACTGACCTTTTAAAGGTTATTTTTATATTCCTGGAACAAGGGATTGGAGCACTCCAGCAGAGGCTGGGGCCAAAGCTGTGGAAGCTGACTTCCACCTAATCACAGGTCTTTGGAGGCTTTGGGTTGTGCAATGAGATGTTTTTATTTTACATGAATCCTCAGGGAGCTCTGTTTCTACAGTTTGTGATATAGAATCTTTCTAACGTGCCTCTCGCACTCTAACTCCTGTCCCATTAGCATTTAATGAAAGAAAAGCATTTTAATTTTTAGCACACAGCAATGCACCTATTTTTGGATTCATATTTATGAGCAGGTGTTTTTTAGAAAAAAGAACTCACAAAAGTTAATGAAATTATTGAACAATTAAGCACAGTCATCTGGATTTTTAAAATATTTTAATTATTAAATTATAGTTGACATTTAACATTATGTTAGTTTTAGGTGTACAGCATAGTAATTAGACATTTATAAAACATATGAAATGATTCCCTCAATAAGTCTAGTACCCAGCTGGCAACATATATCATTATTACAATATTATTGACTGTATATTTCCTATACTATACTTCACATTCCCATGATTATTTTGCAACTGCTAATTTATACTTTTTAATTCCTTCACCTTTTCCCAGTGCCCCAACCCTCCTCCATTTGGTGACCATAATTTTGTTCTCTTTATCTGAGTTTGTTTCCGTTCTGTTTATTTTGTTTTTCAGATTTAACATACAAGTGAAATGATATATATTTCTCTTTCTGACTTATGTCACTTAGCACTACCCTCTAGATCCATCAATGTTGTTGCTAATGGTAAACTTTCATTCTTGTATATGGCCAAGTAATACTCCTTGTATGTATATATATAGATATATGTATGTATATTCCAAATATTCTTTATCCAGTTTACTATTGATGGGCACAAGATGCTTCCATATCTTGGCTACTTTAAATAATACTGCAGTGAATACAAGGATGCATATAACTTTTCAAATTACTGTTTGGATTTCTTTGGATAAATGCCCAAAATGGAATTGTTCACTCATAAAGTATTATAGTTCTATTTTAAGTTATTTGAGGAAACTTCACTTTGTTTTTCATAGTGTTTGCACAAATTTGCAATTCTACCAACAGTGCATGACAGTTCCCCTTTTCTCACATTTTGCCAACACTTGTTGTTTGTTCATTTATTGATGATGTCAGATAAACATTCTAACAGGTACAAAGTGATATCGTATAGTTTTAACTTGCATTTCTCTGATGATTAGTGATATTGAGCATCTTTTCATATTTCTATTGGCCATCTTTATGCACTGTTTGGAGAAATGTCTATTCAGATCCTCTCCCAATTTTTAATTGGATATTTTTGTGTTAGGTATTAAGTTATTTATGTATTTTGATTATTAACCCCTTATTTTCAGCGTATCTTTGGTGAATATCTTCTCCTATCAGGCAGGCTGTCTTTTCATTTTGTTGATGGTTTTCTCTTTTGCTATGAAAGACTTTTAGTTTAATGTAGTCTCATTTGTTTATTTTTTTCTTTTGTTCACCTTGTCCAAGGAATTTATATAATAAAAACAAAGAGAAATACCAAGGAATTTACTGTTTATATTTTCTTCTAGGAGTTTTATGGTTTTGAGTCTTAGTTTTATGCCTTTGATCTATTTTGAGTTTATTCTTTTTTTAAAAGACTTTATTTATTTATTTTAGAGAGAGGGGAAGGGAGAGAGAAGAGAGGGAGAGAAACAGCAATGTATGGTTGCCTCTCACATGGCCTTCACTGGGGACCCGGCCCGCAACCCAGGCATGTGCCCTGATAGGGAATCGAACCAGGACCCTCTGGTTCCCAGCCCGCACTCAATCCACTGAGCTACACCAGCCAGGGCTTGAGTTTATTCTTGTATGTGGTTTAAAAGGTAGTCTAGTTTCATTTTCTTTGCTTGCAAATGTAAAATTTTTCTAACACTATTTATTGAAATATTGTCTTTACCCATTGTACATGTTTGCCTCTTTTACTATAAGCACAGGTTTATTTTGGGGCTTTCTGTTCTTTTCCACTGATATATGTTTCTATTTTTATGCCAATAATATGCTGTTTTGATTACTATATTTCTTGTAGTATTGTTTGATATAAAGAAGTATGATACCTCCAACATTGTTCTTTTTTTCTCAAAATTGGTGTGCAGTGTGACCTGGATTAAGACCACTAAAGTTAGGTGACTCTATAGTTTCTTAATCATTTTTTTGCATCATGAACCAATTCATGGTCATAAAAATATCAGTGTTTTGTCTTTTGAAATGGCAGGTATGGGCTAATAACAGAATGGGTTAGTAGCATTTTTTAAAAAGATTTTATTTATTTATTTTCAGAGAGAGGAGAAGGGAGTGAGAAAGAGAAATGTATGGTTGCCTCTCACATGGCCCTCACTGGGGACCTGGCCTGCAACCCAGGCATGTGCCCTGACTAGGAATCGAACCGGGACCCTCTGGTTCCCAGCCCATGTTCAATCCACTGAGCTATACCAGCCAGGCTGGTTAGTAGCATTTTATTATGACCTTGGACTAACCTAATATAAAGGTGCTGTCTTGACTCCATGCTAATGTAGAATGGGTGTTTCTGAAGGAGAAAGAAGCAGTGGTGTATCATAAAGTGAATTGGACATGGCAGCATAGAAAAGGGTCACAGAGCAGGGTTAGTCCATTCTTATTCCCCAGCCCTTGCCATTACCCACCTTCACATACTGCACCTGCATCCTCATCATGCCCACAGTCAAAGGTTTCAACCTGCTCACATTCAGCCAGTGTGTCTTCAGTCCCATTGCACAGGGCTACCTGAATAAACACAGGTTGGTCCTCTTCTGCCACAGGTGGATATAACATGCCTGCAGGTGTATGCTTGGCTGCTCCACAGCCCAGCTCCCGGCACACCACAGCCACCTCATTCATGCCCCAGCCATCATCACACACAGTGCCCCAGTGACCATTCTTTTCCACCTCCACTCTTCCTTCACAGCGGTGAGGACCATTCATCAAGCGGATTTTGGTTGGGGACTCTGAAAACAGAAAGGGTCAGACAACATTCATAAATGTACTCTCATGAGATCTCCTGGGGATAAGAGAAAGTGTTTAATTGTGGCCATAGTGTGTGGTATGAGCATGATGATAAGGGGCTTGCTGAAGTAGGGAATTATAGAGTTTTGGCTCTATCCCCTCCATTATCATCTCTTAGAATCGCCCCATCCTACCCAAGACTCCTTTTCAAAGACACCTGGGACTTTCTAATATTAAAGAAATGTGGGACATAGAGATTTATGGTTTGCTTCTTATGAGTTAAAAATTATCTTGGAAGAAGAGAATTCTAGAACTAGATATTTCCTAGAAATGGAGGCTGAGACCTAGACTAGGAGAAGACTAGGTCAAGTGAATCACTCATTTTCTTTTTAAAAACTACAACATGCCCTGCGTATCACTTCATCAATCACAGGTCCATTTTCTCTGTAGAGAGAGGGATGTGAAAACATTACATAGGCTAGTTAATATCTAATCTCTCCCTGTTTGTTGTTTGTTTTAAGCTGGAATAATTTTTAAAAGATTCTGTTCTTTGGGATTTCTAGCAGAAAGGAGATAAGTAATTCCAGAGCTGTCATCTGTGGCCAGTTTTGGTTGTCTGAGAATTAAGCCAATGAGGAAATTCAGAGTAAAGAACAAAGGCAAAGACAGAATACTTGGATCCAGTTACACATTAAGTCATTGTCATTTCTGACCCTTCTTACCAATTACACTTACTTTTTGGCCTGAGCCAGTTTTTATGTAAATCTGTCATTTCCTACTAAATTATCTATCTTACACAATCAATTACCAAGTTCATGACAAAACCCCTGCAAAAATGTAAACTTTGAATAATCTTAGGTAATAATGTGAATGATTTAAAAATAATAGATTGAAAACATAAAACATATATAAGACTCTACAGATACAGAATAAATCAAGAAACTAGCTTAATTCAATAGAAAATTAAATGATAAACTTGGTATATCTTAAATAAAAAAACATCAAATTCTTTTCAAATTCCATACATGGAATTTATACAGACGTTAACTGTGTATTAGGCCACAAAAGAATTATCAATAAGTTTCCAACAGGAAAATTTATGCAGGACACATTTGTTGATAAAGCTTAACCAAAAGTATAATTTAAAAATTTATGAGAAATTAATAAAATAAACGAACAAAATAAAATTTATAAGAAATTGCAGGTTTCTCCTGGAGTTTTTTTTTTTTTTGTTTCTTTGTTTGTTTTATTTTGTTCTGTTCTTTTTGTTCTGTTTTTTGTTAATTCTTGTTTTGTTTTGTTTTTGCTTTTTTTAATCTGTCTTCCTCTATGTCTTTCAACATTTTTAATTCCTTCTTCCTCCCTTTCCTTTAGTATTCTTAGTCCCCTCTCTTCATACTTCTCTTCTTTTTTCTTTTTTTTTACTTACTTTTGTGTTTTGTTTCGTTTTGTCATTTTTTAATATATAAAAGATAAAAAAAAATTTTTATTCTTTTTAATTTGTCCCTCCATTCTTTCCTTCTTTATACATTATTTCTCTTTCCTCCCTCCCTCTTCTTATAGTGTTCTTTCTCCCTTCCTTCACTCTTTTTTTCTTTTCTCCTTCTTTCCCACTCGCCCCCCTCTTTTCTTTACCTACAGGTGAGATATTAAAACCTGGAGCTGTGAGAGGACCAGAGTCAGCCCCAGACAGTAGTCAGTCCAAAAAACAGAGACAGTGAGACAAAATTAACTTTGCTACTCCAGAGACCTCAACAGATTAATTTAAGAAACAGAGGCTAGCAAGAAGAGTCTCACAAACAATGGGAAGACAAAGAAACAACCCCCAAATGAAAGGAAAGGAAGAAACCCCAGAAAGAATGATAGATGAAACAGAGGCAAGTCAACTATCAGATATCGAGTTCAAAGCATTGATTATCAGGAAGCTCAAGAAGCTCAAAAGCTAGCAGAGAATTTCCAGAAACTACAGGGAAACTATAATGAACTCACTGCAAACTATGTCAGCATGAAAAAGGAAATAGAAACTATCCAGAAAGGCCAGGTAGAAATGAAGAATACAATACCTGAATTAAAGAACACAATAGAAGGAATCAAAAGCAGGCTTGATGAAGCAGAGGATCGGATCAGTGAGCTGGAAGACAAGGTAGAAAAAAACACCCAAAAAGAGCAAGAACAGGAAAAGAGAATCAGAAAGAATGAAGAG
>PVJI01020889.1:9503-28204 GCA_004026765.1 Micronycteris hirsuta | reverse complement strand
CCCGGGTGGGAGGGGCGCGGAGGGGTCCTGTGGAGGCTGTGGGGACCCCAGTGCGCCCCGTAGTGTGCAGTGGAATGGGAGGATTGGGGGAGCTGTGACATGGTTCTGCAGGCTCAGCCCACACTGTGACAGCCAGCGAATCCTCCCACCCCATGCCACTGTCCCTTCATGTAGGCTCCCGGAGCCGGCTGACCAAGCACCCACTTTCCTCTTGGAGTGTGACAGTTCAGTGCTGGGTGCATTCCAGGAGCACCTAGTGCTGCACAAGATTCGGCGGAAGGTTGCAGTGGAGCCACACCCTGAGTTGCGCGTTTGGGCGGTGCTGCCCTGCACCCCTGAGGTGGAGGCCAGTGGGGCCATGCCACTGCCCGAGCCCCAGGGTGCCGCCATCCTCACCCGTGACCCCCGCACTGCCCGCATGGGCTGGCGGCTCCTTGCCCAGGACGAGGGCCCTGCCCTGCTGCCCGGGGCCCAGCTGGGGCATGTCTGGGATTATCACCAGCACCGGTATCAGCAAGGTATGGGGGTGTGGGATTGGGGGAGGTCCCAGCGGGGACCAGTGAGGGATGGCAGTGGGAAGTGGGAGGAGCCAGTGGAGAGTGTGGCTGTCAGGTGAGGAGTCCTCTCGTCTAGCGACTAGGATTGAGGGCCAGACCAGGGCGCAGGGAAAAGGGGTGGCAGGCAGAGGATGAGGTGCTACAGAAGTGGGGTGGGGCATACCTGGTCTCTCTCGGCTGAACCCTGGTTCCAGAGGACACCTCAGCCCTTACCAAGGCTTTCCCTTTCCATCCCCCACAGGAGTTCCGGAGGGAGTCCATGACCTGCCCCCAGGAGTGGCCCTGCCCTTGGAGTCCAACCTGGCCTTCATGAATGGTGTCAGCTTCACCAAAGGCTGCTACGTTGGCCAGGAGCTGACAGCCCGCACCCACCACATGGGCATTGTCCGCAAGCGCCTCTTCCCGGTGCAGTTCGTGGGCCCTCTCCCTCCCAGTGACATCGCCCCAGACACCATGGTGCTCACTGAGTCGGGACAGGCCGCCGGCAAGTACAGGGCAGGCCAGGGGGATGTGGGGCTGGCCCTGCTGCACTTGGACAAGGTCAAGGGCCCTCTCCACATCAGAATTTCAGGGGGTGGCCAGGTGGCCCTGACCGCCTCTGTGCCGGACTGGTGGCCCACAGCTACTAAGTAGCCCAGATATCTCTGCACTCCCACAGAGTGCCTCTGTCCCTTTGCACCCCTGCAGGCGGGTCAGGAAGGGCTCACCCCCTGGGAAGTTCTCTGAGTGTAAGTGGGGCTCCTGGGCTGCAGGTGTGGCAGCTGTGTTGCTGTGCCAGGCCTTTCCAACCCACCACACTTCCCACAGAGGCCCTGGCTTCTGCTGGTGGCTCTGAACTGGGGGGTGGCAGGAGTGAGCCCTGCAGCTGCCTTTGCTGACCCTAGCCCCATCTTCCAGCAGGCCCCAGACGAGGTTCCAAACCATGTCTGTCTGGAGGCCACTTGTCTGTCAGCCAAGGACAGGAGTGAGGACTTGCCTTGTGGGCCTTCCCCTCTCGTCCGCACTGCTCAGTCTGCTCCAGGGCGGTCCTGTCACTGAGGCATTGCAGCCTTGGGATGGCAAGGGGCGGACAGCTCTGGGAATTGCCTTTCATGTGGGCTTAGGGCTTGTCTCAGGGCAGGAATTGTGTGGCAGGTGCCGTGGTGGTGTCTGCGGATGGTGGCACATGCTGTCCACAAGCCCCACAAAAGGTTCTCCAAATGCACCTCTGTGCTAAGTGGCCTAGGCAGGCCCTCCCCCTCCCAGAGCCTGTGTGCAAAGAGGAGCTTCCATTGGTAAGATTGCCATTGTTTTCTGATGTGGCCACGCTTTCATGGTGAGAGGACCCTTGTTTCCCCCTTTAAACCACTGAAGTCCATCCTCCCACTGCAGTGTGAACATAGCTACGGGTGACTGACTGATGCTCCAGAGTGAAAATTAAAGGTTAACCCATAAGAGTCTCGTGTGGATTTCTGGTTTCATTTTGGTGGAAGGCACTGGGACTTGGTTTTGGACAGAGTAGATGTGTTGAGAAGGTCTCCCTTGAACAGCCAAGCACACCAGATAAAATATTTTGGTTGGCTGGGCTGACAAGCAGGTCAGAGGCCGGAGGTCTGGGGGCTCTGAGTTATGGTCTGAGGCCCCGGGTGCGGAGACAGCCAGGCCTGTCCTGGGAGGAGGGCCAAGTGGGGAAGGAGGCAGCCTGGTGCCTACAGATAGGAGGATCCTGCTGAGAACTTGCAGCCAAGTGTAGTTTTGGAGTTGCCCCAGGAGGAAATGGCGGGGGGTTGGGGGATGCGAGAGTGGAAGGGGCCCCACAGTGGCACTGGGGCATTGAAGGTGAGGGAGATGGGGGTAAGGGAGCTGAGGGAGGGCCCAGCCAGCCCTCCAGGGCAAGGCTACCCCTCAGGCAGTGCTGCGCCCCAATACTGAGAGCAGGTGGTCAAGCTGGGCTGGACCGTCCTGACACACACCTCCTGGTGTGAAGGAGATCAGGGCATGTCAGCTTCTGGGCAGGAAGGGCACAGTCCCTACAACTGTGAAGAAAGGACTTGGGACCCCTGTGTTGATGGCCAGAGCCTGTCCTGGCTGTGCTGCTGGCACCCTCGTTGCATCTGTTTCTTTCAGTGAAATTTTAGCCACCAGCTTGTCTTTGTACAGATTCTGAGGACTTGGCTCAGGAGTCCTGTTCCTTCAGGTCTCGGTGACTGGAGCCTGGAGGCCAGCCTTGTAGGCCAGGCCACCCTTCATGGGTGGATGTGCTCCCATAGCCGGAATCTGTGCTGTGTGCTAAAGACATCCAGGCTTCACATTGGGCAGCAATGTTGACCCATCAGAGCCATTGGCAGGAGCCTGAGCTGTGAGGACAGGGAGATGAGGCTGGCCGTGGTTTTTTCAGCACAGAGGATTCCTGTGACCGTCCTCAGTGTTCTTTAGGTAACAGAGGCCTTACAGGATTTGGTTCAGACCCAGGTGTGCACTGTACCCTCCCTTAGTGGTTTGTGCAAGGAGGCTGCCACACAGACACACCACACAAACTTTCACGGAAACTTGGCAGAAGGCTCGGCCTCCAGTGATTCTGGGCCAGCCACCCAGGGTCAGCTGGGTTAGGTCTCCAACTTCCTGAACACTGTTCTGTGAGAACTGGTATAGGTGCCTGGAAGGCTGTTTTCTTGTTTTCACATCTGCTTTATTTTGTTTTATAGAAAGTGTAAAGTTCTGAAAAATAGGTGGTCATAGTAAAAAAAAAAAAGGAGAAGTAGCCCTGGATGGTATTGTTTCTAGGATCCTGGAAGTGTGGGTGTGAACATTCCTGTGGAAACCCTCATCCAACTCAGGCCTTACATAGAGAAGGTGCTAAGGAACCAATAAGCCTTCATTGCTGATAAACGGAAGAACCCAGAAACATGCATTTAACCCCCAAAGAAACAAGTTCAGAAAAACAGATCCACAAATTTTCAGATGTGTAAATGACCAGACACATAGCATGAAAAATATATATTTAATATATTTAAAGAAATAAAATAAGGAACTTAATATTAGTAAGAAGCAAAGGACTGAAAAAGAATTGAGACTTTATAGAAATACAATATTTTTAAAAGTCCATGGATATATTTTTTGAAGAATTGTAATCTGTTGGCTCTGAAAAAATGACCCTACAATGAAGAGATGGTCCAAGAATGGCAGAGGAAGACAGAGGTGGCGGTGTGGATGAGGTGAAGAGATGGGCAGAGAGAGAAGGCCTGTAATATATTGTGATCTAAGACAGCAGGTGTCACAGAGAGGAGAGGACGTGGGGTGGGACAGTGTTCATCGAAGTGGTGTCTGAGCTCTCCAGAATTGGCGGAAGTCATTCTTAGACTTGGGAGGCCCAGTCGGTCTCCAGCAGTACAAATGAAAAGCTCTCCCTACTCATGTCTTACTAAAAGTGCGAAGTCCCAAAGACAGGGATGATTTTAAACATAGGTAGGAAGAAAAGTCTTTGAAAAAACTTGGTTTATCAAAAGAAGGAAAGTGAGTATCTTCTATGTACTGAGAGAAAAATAACTAGCAGCCAAAACTGCCATGAAAAAACAAATCACAATTTGCAACAACATGGATGGACCTAGAGGGTATTATGCTCGGTGAAATAAGGCAGAGAAAGACAAATACCATATGATTTCACTTATATGTGGAATCTAAACAAAATAGGTGAATAAACAGAACAGAAACAGACTCAATAGATACAGAGGACAGACATGATTGATGGGATGGGCATTGGGGGCTCAGTGAAAAAGATTAAGAAATATGAATTGGCAGTTACCATATAGTCGTGGGGATGTTAAGTGCAGCACAGGGAATACAATCAATAATATTGCAATAATTATGTGTGGTGCCAGGTGGGGACTGGAAATACCAGGGGAGCCCTCGTAAAGTACATGATTGTCTAACTGCTACACTTGACACCTGAAACTAATACGAAACAATATTGAATGTAAACGTAATGGCAGAATAAAATTTAAAAATATGTACAGTACTATAAAAAAAGAATGAGGCAAAGTAAGACATTTTTATCTGTGCTATTGTGGTTTGCAGTGAAATACATACTTTTCTTTTTGTCCTTTTTCCTGGCACAGAGCTCCTAAAAGCGTTGGGATTTTGTGTGACAAGAGCCATAAAGGCATCTCATTATTCCTAACAAGCCCCTGTCAGGCACCCCTGAGCTGTTGTGAAGGAGGTGATTTTGGAAAGCAAGGAAAACCAACCATGTGATTAGAGGGTTAAAGTTCCAGCCCTGCCACCTTCCAGGGGTGGATAGGTTGGTGGAGATGCAGGGAGGGTGGTGGGCTCAGAGAGCAGGGAGGGAGGTCCTTGCCCTTACTCACACCTGGTCCTATGCATCTCTCCTGAGGCTGTTCCTGAGTTATACTCTTTTGTAATAAACTGGTGACTTAGTAAGTAAAATGTTTCTGAGTTCTGTAAGCCTCTCTAGTAAATTATTGAACCTAAGAAGGGGGTCATGGAACTGTTGCGGATTCGTAGCTAGGCAGAATCCGTGGTGACCGTGACCGAATGCGTTTATAAACAATTCTCACACAAAATACGCAGGAAGTGTGATCCGGGACCACGCGACTCCCCCCTCATCATCTGGGAGAGAGCCCCGAGCCTCGGTTCCAGGAGTTTTTATTGAGGATTTGGGGCACAGAGCATGAGATTGGTCTTCATTAACTTATGCATAGATTGTATATTCAGGTCCAGTGGTAGACAGGACCGGGGCCATACATTAAGAGGGTAGATATGTAAATTGAGGGCAAGCTAGCTAGGGCTGCTTACTCCAGACCATAAACACTGAGGCAGGAAAAAGACCTGAGCATTCATTAGCATAAGCCCCTAGATCCAGGGGGAAGAGACTCAGCAAGGCAGTAAATCTTTAAGAAGTATTTTGGCCAAATTCCCCTACAGAGAATTCTTTTTTCCACGGACATGATTCCGCACATGCCGACTTGGGAGTTTTTCCACACAGGGGCTTTCCTCACACACGTGAATCCCAGGGCTACGCTTTCTTCATGCATGTGAAAAGAATTCCCATAGGGAACCTCTGAATTTATAGCCAAGTCGGACAGAACATTGGTAGCCTGGGCACCCCACTGGGACTGGTGTTGACATGAGGGCAGTTTGTGGGCTGAATCATCAACCCTGTGGGGTCCGACGCCAGCTCAGGGACTGTGCCAGAATTGAATTGTTGGACATTGTCAGAGAATTGAGGAGTTGGTTGATGTAGGAAAAGACACCACATATTTGGTGTCAGAAAAACTCACAGATACCCGTCTCATCATTAACTGGCAAATCAAGTCAGCAAAAGTCAGTAAAGACAAGATAATAACAGAACCAACAAATGTGATCTAAAGTAGCTATCAGTTGTTGCATTCAGTGATTGGAAAGCACATTCCTATCAAAAACACATGGATACAGCACAGGGAATATAATCAAACTGACGGCTGTGGTGTCGGAGGGGTACTGGACTTACCGGGGGATCACTTCATAAGTTATGTAAATGTCTAATCACTGGGTTGTGTACCTGAAACTAATATTGGAAAAAATATTTAAATACATGCAATATGTATTAAAATTAAAATTTCCATAAATTTCAAAGAATTGGTTCCTACAGACCATATCATTTGACCACAATGAAAAAAAGCTACCTAAAAATCCTTCATACACCTGAGCACAGGCTCTGAAGTCAGGTGGATCAAGAACTGAAGCCAGGCTGTCCAAATGGCTGCCTGTATGATGACCTTAGAAGAGTTTCTTTTTTTTTTTTAAATTAAAGGAATTAATTAAATAAGTTTAGGGTGTACAATTGTATAATACATTATCTGTATATTGTATCGTGTGTTCACCACTTATAGTCTAGTTTCCTTCCATCACCATTTAGTCCCCCTTTACCCTAGAAGACTTTCTTAACACATTTCGTACCGCATAGAAATCTCTAAGACACACGCCAGGGACTGCACAGTGTTGGGCAAACTGCATGTTAATTAAATCATCTCGTGATGCGGTCCTTAACAGATGGTGTGCAAAACACGAGAAAACTTGTGAGCGGTACGAAAAGTGTTAACCTCCTGAGGCCTCAGTTTCCTCCTCTGTAAAATCGATATAATAATACCTAAATAACAAAGTTGTTGGGAGCCCTGACCAGTGTGACTCAGTGGGTTGGGCATCATCCCACAAAATGAAAGGTCGCTGGTTCAATTCTCTGTCAGGGCACATGGCTGAGTTGCAGGTTTGATATGGGCGCATAAGAGAGATGATGGGCCTGGCTGGTGTAGCTCAGTGGATTGAGCGCGGGCTGGGAACCAGAGGGTCCCGGTTCGATTCCCCGTCGGGGCACATGCCTGGGTTGCGGGCCAGGTCCCCGGTGAGGGCCATGTGAGAGGCAACCATACATTGCTCTTTCTCCCTCCCTTCTCCTCTCTCTAAAAATAAATAAATAAAATCTTAAAAAAAAAAAAGAGATGATGGATCAATGTTTCTATCCCTTCCTTTCTTCCTCCCTCCCCCCCAAAAAATAAATAAATAAAATATTTAAAAAAATGTTGAGTCTTCTGTGTACTTAGGTGTATAAAATCCTTAGCATAGTGCATAATAAATACACATAGTCAACACATAACAAATACACAATAGTCATTATTAATATTGTTAATAATTACGAAGTATAATGATCAACAATCATTAATTATATGAGGTCTGTCCAGAAGGTATCCAGCCATGTAATATGAAAATTACAGACATTTATTGAAGAAGATACAAGAAGCATTGTACATAGGACAATGATACCTCAGTCCCCTTCAAAGCAGGCACCTTGGGACCTCACACAGCTCTCCCAATCACCATCAGCTGCCCCTTGTATTTTCCTGAATATCATCAATGGTTTGAAATCTCTTCCCTTTCAAAGGTGATTTTAGTTTTGGGAAAAGCCAGAAGTAGCAGGGCACCAAATCTGGGCTGTAGAGGGTCTTAGTCACCTGGATGATTTCACTCATGAGTGGAATCTAACGATTTGAGGTTTTGCCAAGAAAGTCTGCATGAGACGTGATGCACTGCATGAGACGAAATGTCATGATGAAGCTGCCAATCACCAGTTGCTTGTAGCTGTGGCCTTCTGAATCATCTGCAGAGAAATGTTCGACCTTAATGCAAAATTCGGTGCAGATTCATTGCTCTACTTGCTCAATGATTTTGAATGCAATGGCCACACAGTTTACATGCTCACTCAACAATGTCTACGGCCCCCACTGACCAGTACAGTGAAATCATTGTTCACACATGTGCATTCAGTCCACTCTCCTTTGCTGCCAGGTTACATGGATGGTGCACAAACTGTTCTTGTTACATTTACAATGGCTGGATTTTTCCCAAACAGACCCCATATAAGTGGGTAATTAGAAGTAACACTAAAGAGGTTTCTTCAGCAAAGGGCACTGTATTTTATACCCAGTCATGACTACCCAAAAAAAAAAAAAGGATTTATTCTTGTAGAATAAAAATATAATATGAACAAAGAAAAAAAATCTTTTATACACTTGAGACTGAAGAGACTTGCTTTAAATACCTCATGAGTCAAAAACAAACATGCCTAAACCTGGCTGGCATAGCTCAGTGGATTGAGTGCTGGCTGCCAACCAAAGGGTCGCCAGTTTGATTCCCAGTCAGGGCACATGCCTGGGTTGCAGGCCAGGTCCCCAGTGGGGGTCACATGAGAGGCAACCACACATTGATGTTTCTCTTCCTCTCTCCCTCCCTTCCCTTCTGTCTAGAAATAAATAAAATATTTAAACAAACAAACAAAAACCATAACAAATTATAAGCTACTTAGAGATGTAATGACAATGAAAATACAACAAAGTTTGGTTGTGGATGTAAACTTATTAGGGGTAACTATAGCTTTAGTCATATTATTTAAAAACTGAAAATTAGCTTTGCCTCCAACTTGAATTAACAAAATGACAATATACTCAATGAAAGAAAAAAAAAAGGAAAATAATAAAGTAAAAAAAATAAATAAGCCAGAGGAGCAACAAAACCAAAGTTTTGAGATCTATGACAGGGGTGGGAAGGGCCGGGGGCTGGAGGGAGGTGCTGGGGCTCTCCCTGCCCACGCGGCCTTCCTGGTGCCTCTCGTCCTGCCTGCTGCGTTTTCTCCACACTCTGCTTCCCAGCCCTTGATCTTTCAGAAGTGCTTGCTCATTTAAAAGTACATATTTTTTCCCATTTTCTTCCAGGTGTGTGCATTGTTCTCCGTGTAGTCAAGATCATAGTGTGTATAGTAGCTCACTGTTTCACGTCCTGTAGTTTTCCCTACTTACCATGAGCGCTTTCCCCTCCGTCCTCAGCAGGGATGCTTTTGATGATGCCCAGTACCTGGACATCGCTGCGCGAGGCTCAGCTGGGCTGCCATGGACATTGGGTGGCTTTCCTTCGTTCTCTTCCCTCTTTTTCGCTCTGTCATGCTTTGATATAAGCCCTCCAGCTAGGTCTTGTGGGGGTGGATTCCTCTGGAGTGGCTTATATTTGAGGGGCCTTGGTCAGCTGAAGGTGTGGGCTGGAGGCTGGCCGCTAGCAGGTGGCATTTGGCCACCCGTGTTGCGTTCTTTACTTGGCACTGGTGCGAGGAGCGTTTATAAATAGGGTTGAGAAAAATTATGAAGTGGGAAGGCTGAAACTGGGCGGGCTGGAGACCCCATTTTCAGAGGCTGGTATGGAGAGCTGAGTGGAGGCGGGCCGCGGGCCGGGAGCACCAGGCGTGGAGTCCAGGGCCTGCTCTGGGAGCCATCCCTGCGGTGCTCGCTTAGACCAGCTTTCTTCAGCATTTTATTCTGAAAACGTAACACGGAGAAAGGGAGAGTTCTGCCGTGAACACCCCGTGGACGACGCCCGATTCACGCAGAGCTGCTGCTGCTGTGCGGGCTCCTTCCGGCGCCAGTACCCCCATTCTCCAGCCTCCTTGGCCCTTCTTGTTTTTTGATGCATTTCCAACCAAGCCCGTGGAGACATGGACCTCCTCACACGCCCCCGTCAGCGTCATTTGATTCTTTTTATCCTCTTGGAAGTAAAATTCCCATACAATGAACTGCAGAAATCTTGCTGTTTGATGGATTCTGAGAAATGCATGCAACTGCATAACCCAGACCCCCGGGAGATCTGGAACATTCCCTCTCAGCCGAGGCAGCTCTCTCCTGCCCCCTCCCAGTCCATCGCCGTGCCCCAACCGCCACCAGGCGCGCTGTCCCTGCTCTGAAGTTTGGTGGGGTGCAGCCCCAGGGCTGCGCCCTTGGCTGCTGCCTTCCCAGCACAGTGTTGGTCCTCCCTGGTGCTGCGTGTCCCCGCTGTGGTCCTTTACTACCGAGCGATGCGGTCGAAGGGTGTTCCACAGTTGGCTGCTTCTCGCCAGGGGCCCGGATGTTCGGATGTTCTCAGTTTGGGCTTTCAGAAGAAAGCCACGCTCAGCACGCGAACGTTCTGTGAGTCACCCTTGCAGGTTGTCGGTCTGCTTGCCATCTTAGGGACCCTCCAGCATGCCCCGTCTTGGAAGGTACCTCCAGGATGCCCCAGCAGACCCAACCACAACCCCTCAGGGCAGCCTGGAGGCCTGTCTCCACTGGCCTCTGTGCCACAGTGGCCAGCTCCCTTGTTGCAGCAAGCTCTGAGCAAACAGCTGTTCTCATCTGTGGTCCCTGTGAGTGTCCACCCTGGAAACAGGCCTTTGTGGGCATGGACTCAGTCAACACCCAGGGGTGGACCTACGACCACAGGTAGGAGGGAGTGGTCTGCATCCTCGCGCAGGGACTTTCCTGCCAACAGCACATTCTTACCAGCATTTGGTACTGGAAGTCTTTCTAATTTCCATGTGGAGACTTGGTGTCCACATTTTCAAAGCCTTGGGCAAGGGGAGGTTGAAGGAGAGGGGGTGGCCCTGGAGGAGCCCCCTCCCCTCTTTGTGGTCTGAGCACCTGACCTATTCAAAGTCCATAGATTCAGTTTCTTTTCAAATGAGGTTGATTCTGCTTGATCACTTTAGGGTTGGTAGGAAAAATGAACTTTTTCTTTCTTTCTTTTTTTAATATAAGGACTATTATTTTATTGTATTTTTCCCATTACCATATAGTCCCTTTAGACTTCCCCCCACCCCCGACAATCACCACACTGTTGTCCATGTCCATGAGTCCTTTTTCCATTTTTCTCAGTCCCTGCCCTCTCCCCTCGTAGCTGTCATTCTGTTCTCCATCTATGAGTTTGCCTCTATTTTGCATGTTAGTTCAGTTTGTTCATTAGATTCCACATGTGAGTGAAATTATATGGTATTTGTCTTTCTCTAAAAGGCTTATTTCAGTTAGCATAATGTTCTCCAGGTCCATCCATACTGTTGCAAAGGGTAAAATTTTCTTTTTTTACTGCCGAGTAATATTCCATTATATAAATGTCCTGTAGTTGTTTTATCCACTCATTTACTGATGGACACTTGGGCTGCTTCCATATCTTGGTGATTGTAAATAACACTGCAATGAAATAGGGGTGTTTACGTCCTTTTGAATTAGTGTTTTGGGTTCCTTCAGATATAGTCCCACACGTGGGATTGCTGAGTCAAAAGAAAATTTTAATTTTTGAGGTATTTCCACACTGCTTTCCATGGTAGCTGCACCAGTCTGCATTCCCGCCAACAGTCACAAAAGGGTTTCCCTTTGTCCACGTTCTCGCCAGCACTTGTTCTTTGGAATTTTGTCTTTGTTTCCTGCACTTTCTATATTCTCTGATTCCCTTGCCTTGAATTTCCCATGGGCCAGGGCAAGCCCGTGGTTCTTATAGGGATGGGGGGAGGGCTTTTTTCTACTCAATTATCTTGCGAACCTTTGGCGTGCTCAATGTAAGAACCTCCTCTTGTGCCACCTTGGCAAATGGAGGGGACTCCCGCATCCCTGACTGTCTAGGGTAACATTGTCATGCTTGTTATGAGGGCTTTTGCAGAGAAGAAGTTTAAAATTTTTACGAGGTCCAAATTATTAATGTTTCCTTTTATGGAAAATGCATTAGGTGTTAAGTCCAAGCACTTTTTGTCTAGCTTTAGGTTTTGAAGATATTCTCCTATATTTTTTCTAAAATTTTCATAGTTTATATTGTATTTTTAAGTCCATGATTTGAGTTAATTTTTGTCTAAGATGTGGAGTTTAGGTAGAGGTTCATTTCCCCCCCAGTGGATGTCCAGTTACTCCAGCACCATTTGTTGAAAAGGCTCTTTCTTCTACCAATGTGCTTTTGCATGCCTGTCAAAGATCAGGTGAGCATGTCTATGTGGGCCTATTTGTGGCTTCCCTGTCACCTGCTGTTTGTCTCTGTGTCTCTGCAATACCACACTGTCTTGATCTCTGTAGGTGTAGAGCAGCCCTAACATCAGGTAGGGTGATACTTCCACTTTCTTCTTTTTCAAGACAGTCTAGCTGTTCCAAGGCCTGCACCTGTCCATATAAATTTTAGAATAAGCTTGTTCGTGTCAACAAGAAGCCTTGCTATTTTTTCTCTTCCTTCCTTACATTAATGTGAAGAATATAGCTGCCAAAAAGGAGTCCTCATGGTTGGGCACCAATTCATAACCAGAGTCTAGCAGCCATTGTCTACAGAGGTCCTTCACACAGGCTGAATTTCAAGGAAAACCTTTCAAGGAAAGACTGAACTGCCAAACCTCCTGCTGGCTGAGTTGGCCCTTATATAAGAGCTCTGAGGATTGAAATTTGACCAGTATTTGGACAGAGGCTGAAACTCTCCCTGTCCAATTGGAGCTGCCCAGCTATATCCTTATTTGCATCTTCACTGACCAATCAGAGTGGCTCCATTCTGACCAATCAGGATGATGTTTTTTGGACCAATCAAACTGTGGGTATTTGGAGTCTTCATTTGCATAGAAACGGACCAATCAGGTATTAGGAGCAGGCACAAGTCCGCCCCCTGCCCCCACACCCAAGAGCACTCTCAATTTTCAGGGAAGACTATATTCCAGGCACAGAGCTGAAATGTGGGCGCTGCCTTGCCCAGGCTCACAGCTGTGCTGTATGGTAATTGAGCTGTTCCAGACCCCAGCTTGTATCCATTTGAGGGCAGAGTGGCAGGGGCTCAGTTCGTTCTGGGCTCAGGTTACCAGCTGATAACCCCACCATCCAAGCTGGCTCTGCCTTGTGTCCCCACCTAGGCTAGTCTTGCCTCGCCAATCCAGGTTCATGCTGCCCCCAGGCTGGGGAAGGGGCACAGCTGAGCCTGTTTCTGGGTGTCCTGTGCAGACTTCCTGGGAGGAGGGTCACTGATTGGGAGTGGGGCCAAGGTGGGGTCCTAGGGAAGCAGCAGGTGGGTGTGGCCAGGGGTCTGGAGGCTGGCTATGTTGTGTCTGTTACGCTCAGTGATGCCTGGTCGGGAGAGTGTCCCGGAAAGCACCATTGGGGGCGGGGGTGCTCCTGTGGGGCTGGAGGGAACTTTTGGAATAGTAGTTACCAGTTAGGGGCAGTGGTGCAATGTTGGGGTTGAGCATGGCCGTTTAGTTTGCAAGAGGGAATTTGGGAAGGGGCATGTGTTGGGGTACAGTGATGGGAGTTTCGGGGTGGGAGAGGGCACTGAAATGGGGGCATGGGCATTGGGGGGAGACTGGGATTTGGGGGATGGGGTGGGATTTGAGGGCCGTTGTGGGGGTTTGGAGCCCCAGAGTCCTCAGATGGAGTCCAAGGGTGAAGCAGGTGTGGTGTCTTAGTTCTCTATCCCCAGATGAGGGTCCCTGCAGAAGGAAGGCCTCAGTGTGGCCCAGCTGAGACTGGGGACAAGGTGAGTGGTCCCATGCTGGAGGCAGGAGGAAGAAGTTCTAACAATTGAAATATGGCAAATCAGTTTTAAAACTGGTAAAGTATACATGCCATAAAAATTATAACTTTTAACTAGTTTTAAGTGTAGGTTCCAGCCTCATAGGACATTGTTGAAGTAAGAAATGTCCAAACCTGTGCAGAATTTTTATGAGTTTATTTGAGCCTAAGGATGACAATTGCCTGGAAGCAAATTCTCAATGGACTGAGAAAATTCTTTGGAAAGTGGCAGTTTTTCAGTTTATTTTATAGATTAGAATCAAAGGAGAAGATGCAAAGAGGGTTATGTGAAATCCATTGGTGGCAGATTAGGGAGATGGGAGAAAGCCTAGTAGGGGGATCTTTGGAATTGAATGAAAAGTGAAATGGAGAGGCACGTACTTCTTTAACATTGATGGGCACAAGACAGCTAACACTTGCGGCACAGAGAGACGGCCTGTGGGCAACAGAGTCACAAGATGGGCTGGGCTTTGCTGCCAGTGCTTGGAAAAGATTCCTTGGACACTCCAAAGGTGTGCTGTGTGAGGTACAAAATGACAATAGACAGGGTCACTTAAGGTAAAGATTGACCTTTGTCAAGGCCTAGGACATGACTACCTGCCATGACCTGCTTTTAGTTAGGGATTTTTATGTTCTGTAAACCCTGTGTGGTCTCTGAGTTTGTAAGGCCCACCTTGCAGGTCTCCCCTGATCTTTCAGGTTTAGTATGTGGTCCCTTTTTTGTCCACAACATTCACATTGTATAAACTTCACCACCAGCCATCTCCAGAACTTCACCATCTAAGACTCTGTCCCTATTAAACATAACTCCTACCTCTCCCAGCTCCTGATGCCCGCCCTTCCACCTCTGTCTGTAGGAATTTAACAACTCTAGGGACCTCATTCTTTTAAGTGGAATCATACAATATTTGTTCTTTGGCGTCTGTTGAGCTTATTTTACTCAATATAATGTTCTCAAGGTTAATCCATGTTGTAGTGTATGTCAGAATTTGTTTCCTTTTTAAGACCAAATATTATTTCATCATGTGATGGACCACATTGAGTTCATTCATTCTCCATGCTGTGTGGGTTGCTTCCTCTTTTTGGCTGTTGTGACTAATGCTGCTGTGGGCTCTTGGGTGCAAATATAGGAATTCAGTTGTCAAAGAATCCCACACAGCATCTCATCAGACCCTCATCACCCCCATAGGAAAGGTGGAAACGATCAGCTCTGGGGGACCTGACACGGGCGCTGGTCTCTATCTGTTTGCAGTGTGTGTGAGGGGCAGAGTTTAGAAAACTGCTTAGTGAGAGAAAGTGTAAGCTCTTGCTCCTGCAGCTCATGGTGGGTGGGCACATCCCACTATGAGGGGAGTTGGGGAGCTTGTGGGTCCATAGCTGGTTTGTTGGATTTAATTTAGTCTGCTGCATATTCTGCCCATGGGTCACCAGCTTCTCTTCTGTCTGATGCCTCAAGTCCTTTGTCCACCCTCCTGAGGGGCCTGTGTCTTTCTGTGGATTTTATAGGAGTTATTTGTGAATTCCAAACACTAGCTCATTGTTAGCTATGCACCTGCAAATATTTTCTCCCAGTTTGGACTTGTCTCTCATTTTCTTTCTTTCCTAATTAGTAACATGAACACATATGCAAATATAAAATACACCGATGAAGATAAATTTATAGTCAAATACAGAATACTACAAAACTGTAATGTAGTATGCCAACCACTTAATTCTAGAATAAAGGTTAAAGGACAGAAGTACTAAAATAGCATGATAATTTGTTAATGGGTATGCAATATAAAAATATGTAAATTGTGAAATAAAAATAAAAAAATGTGCTGGGAGAGTAAAGGGAAGAGATTTTGTATGTGAATGAAGTCAAGTTGTTATCAGCTCAAAGTGGACTTTTATCTTTGAGATGTTTTATGTAAGCCTCTTGGTAAGCACAAAGCAAAACCCTACAGTAAATTCACAAAAGATAATGAAGGGAATCAAAGCATACATTATGGAAAAGTCATCATTTCACAAAGAGAGCAAAAGAGAAGGAAAAGAGCTACCAAAACAGCCAGAAAACAATAAGATGGCATCAGTAAGTCCTTACCTATCAATAACTGCTTTAATTGTAAATGAATTGAGTTCTACAACCAAAAGAATAGAGTGGCTGAATGTACTATAAAAACAAGACCCAACAGTATGCTGCCTACAAGACACCCCACCTATAAGGACAGAGACAGAAGAAAAGTGAAGGATGGAAGAAGAATATTCCATGCAAATGGAAATCAACAGAGAGCAGATGTAGCTATACTTGTGGCAGGCAAAATAGACTTTATTTTTTATTTTTTATTTTTAGATTTTATTTTTATTTATTTTTAGAGAGAGGGGAAGGGAGGGAGAAAGAGAAGGAGAGAAACAGCAATGTATGGTTGCCTCTCACATGGCCCTCACGGGGACCTGGCCCTCAACCCAGGCATGTGCGCTGACTGGGAACTGAACCGGGACCCTCTGGTTTCCAGCCCGCGCTCAATCCACTGAGCTACACCAGCCAGGGCTGAGGCAAAATAGACTTTAAACCAAAGAGCTGTACCAAGGGACTAAGAAGATCATTATATAATGTAAGGGAGTCAGTTTATTAAGAGGCTATAGCATTGTAAATACATACATATATACCCAACATTGGAGCACCTAAATATATTAAGCAAATACTAACAGATCTGAAGGGAGAAGCGAACAACATACAATAACAGTGGGTGACTTAACGCCTTACTGTTAGCAATGGAAGATCATCCAGCCAGAAACCCAATGGGGAAATACTGGACTGCAACTAGATTGTAGACCAGGTGGCCCTGACAGACCTACACAGATGAGTCTCACTTTCTTTAATAGTGTCTTTTAGAACAGAAGTTTTAAATTTCAACACAGTTAACTTTTATAGATTTTTTTTTTCTTAAGTTATGTTCTTGCTTAAAAAATCTTCCCTATTCTAAGGTCATGGAGCTCTTGTCCTGCACTAACTCCTAAAACCTCTTGGTTGAACTTTTAAAAAAGGTTTCGTTTATTTAATTTTAGAGAGAGGGAAAGGGAGGGAGAAAAAGAGGGAGAGAAATATTGATGTGAGGAAGAAACATTGGTTGCTTCTCACATGCCTACAACCAAAGACCTGGCCTGCAACCCAGGCATGTGCTCTGACAGGGAATCAAGCTGGTGAACTTTTGGTTTGTAGGACAATGCCCAACCCACTGAGTCACACTGATCAGGGTAGAGATTTTCATACATAGGTTTTATTCTACCTGAGATTGTTGGTGAAATACGGTGTGAGGTAGGGGATAATGCTGATTGCTAACTGGTTGTTCAATTCTGCTCACTGAACAATCCACTTTCCCTGCAGACACACAATGACAGCTAGCCCACTTTACTTGTCAGGCCTGTTTCTGGACTTTGCGTTCCACTGCACATGGCTTGTCTGAACCTCCCTGTGCTGGTGCCACATTTTCTTGACCACTACCTCCCAATCTTAGGAACTGGTATGACTCTATAACAAGCCAAGGTCTTGAGATAACATCTTGGTTATGTGTATGTGTGTGAATTTCAGAGCCAGCTTGTTTCTGATCTGTTCACATGCACACTTGTGAATATACACAATAGTATTTTGATCAGCATTGGGTTGAATTTGTAGTTGGGAGAATGGCCATCTTAGTGGTACTGAATTTTCAAATCCATGAACTTCATGTATCTGTCCATTTACTTAAATTGACTTTAATGTCTTTCACAAAAGGTATATACATTTTCTACAGTGCTTATACAAAATTTGTTGAATTTATCCATATGTTCTTAAAAAGAATTTTGATACTATTGCAAATTGCACCCTTGTGAAGTTGCATTTATCTAAATTTTTCACAACTGTATAGAAAAAAAATTGTGAATTCTAAATGATTCTTTTTTAAAATATATTTTATTGCCCTGGCTGATGTACGGGCCTATGAATCAAAGGATTCACTGGCCTATGAATCAAAGGATTCACTGGTTCAATTCCTAGTCAGGGCACATGCCTGGGTTGCAGGCCTGGTCCCCAGTATGGGGCATATGAGAGGCAACCACACATTGATGTTTCTTTCCCTCTCTTTCTCCTTCCCTTCCCCTCTAAAAATAAATAAATAAAGTAAAATAAATTAAAAAAAAATGAGATGCCATTGTTTTAAAAAATAAAATATCTTTTATTGATCATGCTATTATAGTTATCCTATTTTTCTCCCTTTGCCCTCCTCTACCCAGTAGCCCCCATTTCTTCTAGCAATTCCTTCCTTAGTCATGTCCATGGGCCATGTGTATAAGTTCTTTAGCTACTCCATTTCCTATACTGTTCTAAACATCCCCTTGTCTGTTTTGTGCCTACCAATTTGTACTTCTTAACCCCTGCACCTTTCCCTTCATTGTCCCTCTTCCCTCTCCCAGCTGATAACCTTCCAAATGGTCTCCATATCTGTGATTCTATTCCTGTTCTAGTTGTTTGCTTAGTTTTTTTTTTTAAGATTCAATTGTTGATAGTTAAGAGTTTGTTGTCATTTTAATGTTCATAGTTTTGACCTTCTTTTTGCTAAATAAGTCCCTTTGACATTTCATGTAGTAATGGCTTGGTGATGATGAACTCCTTTAGTTTTATGTTTTCTGGGAAGCACTTTATCTGCCCTTCCATTCTAAATGATAGCTTTGCTGCATAGAGTAATATAGGTTGTAGGTCCTTGCTTTTCATCACTTTGAATACTTCTTGCCTGTCCCTTTTAGCCTGCAAAGTTTCTTTTGAGAAATCAGCTGAGAGTCTTATGGGAACACCTTTGTAGGTAACTCTCTCCTTTTCTCTTGCTGCTTTTAAGATTCTCTCTTTATCTTTAACCTTTGGCATTTTTTAAACATATATTTTATTGATTATGCTATTACAGTTGTCCCATTTTTCTCCCTTTATTCCCCTCCACCCCCATACCCCCCATTTCCGACCCTTTAGTTTTTGTCCATGGGTCATACACATAAGTTCTTTGGCTTCTACATTTCCTATACTATTCTTAACCTCCCCCTGTCCGTTTTCTACCTACCATCTATGCTATTTATTCTCTGCCTCTTCCCTCCTCTCCCCCTACCACTCCCCTGTTGATATCCCTCCATACCTTATATAAATCCCTTTAACATTTCATACAATAAAGGCTGGGTGATGATGAACTCCTTGAACTTGACCTTATCTGAGAAGCACTTTATCTGCCCTTCCATTCTAAATGAGAGTTTAGCTGGATAGAGTATTCTTGGATGTAGGTCCTTGCCTTTC